>CABHPH010000294.1:0-12954 GCA_902168325.1 Peromyscus nudipes
TCTGTGGTCCTTTGCCCTGCTCACTCTCAGGCTTTTTAACGGTGGATTTATGGCGGCATAGAGATTTGTGTGTTGGCTCAAAAGTAATTTTAAGGAGATCTGCCTAGGTTTGTGAGTAGCTACTGTGAACCCCAGGCACTCTTCCAGCCCACTCACAGCCTTGTGAATACGCACACTTGGCTGCTTTGCTTTCTAAACATAAAGCTGTAGTATCATTTTTGAATACTTGTCTATAAACTAAGGTCTCTGCCCTTCCTTCTTCCTCACCTCCCGATTCCCCGAGCTTAGACCTTTCATTGAGGAGAAAATTCTCCCCATTCATTTGGGGTGGGGCAGCGGTTCTAAATGAGACACAGCGGAAACTCATACTCTGCTCACCATTGGGTTTGACCACGCTGCTTTTGGCAGAAGTGTTTTTGCTCAGGTGAGACAGATGTTTAAGTACAGGTTGCTCTGAACTAGCTGCATGTGGTGAGTAGAGACCCTGCTCTGGGAAACCCACCCAGGAAAATAATATTAGTGAAAACAGATTCCTGTAACAATTGATTTCCTGGCTTTCTATAGTCCCCAGTGCCCAAAGGCATCCTAGATGGTGTCCTTGCTCATGATGTGTTAAGTTACCTTATAATTTGGACACAATCAAAATTTCCTATGAAGACAAACGACAGCCCCAATTTCATAATGCCTTAGGTCAGTTGTCTAAACTACTGCTAAGTGAACTGTGATAAAAGTGCTTACCCAAGAGGGCAGCAAGGGAACATGTGGGGAATATGGTTTGGGTGAAAACGTCCTTACCTTAGGAACTCAGTACTCTTTCAATAAATATAAACCATTAAAAAGAAAGAAACAATGCTTACCTACGTCACCTGACTCTGTGGCTTCCTTGTTGCTGTCGTTGATGACGTCAGAGGAGACCATGGTTACTCATCTTCTGTTACTATGGAAGAGTCCAAAATTAAACTCAGCAAATCGTGAGCTCTGATATTTGTTTCCTTTGAACTTCGTGTGTATGTGTGTGTGTGTGTGTGTGTGTGTGTGTGTGTGTGTTAAAGGGGGTAATGCTAAAGTTCATAGAGATGCCAAAGCTCCCAAATAATTAATATGCAGTCGGAACCATTGGAGTGCATTCTTGGTGATTCAGACGTGCTTTATAAGATTTTGGAATATCTATTACATATTTTGCAGCTAAACATCATCTTCTTTAACTTTAAATGGTAGCTTTGTAGCAAACACTAAAAACCATTGGCTTTTCTTTCCCCCCAGCGCAGGTCTCTTGACCCTTCATCCACTAGGCAGCCTGCTTCTCCAGCTGCAGAGCAGCATGCTCACACCCTTATCAATGCTCTAAGAACAAATAACTAGCATAAAATGGGCATGTGCAGCTTTGTTCTCTCCTGAGGATGCTGGCTTGTTTGAAATACGATGGCACTTAAGAGGGAAGGCCGGCTGGAAGGACACCAATAAAAACACTCTCACTCTGCTTAAAACAATTTGATTTCAACCTGAAATGAATTACTTCACAATGCAAACAGATAATGGCAGACAGGATGTGTGGCTTGTCAAGTTCTTAGAGTCAGAACTCCAGATCCAATTGAAGCTTGCTAGCTGGAGTATAGCAGAAACCTCCCCAACATCCATTTGCAGATGACCTGTGTGGAAAAGGGACCTCTGAAACTCCAGTGTCCACTCCTGCTGAGTTTTCCAATGACAGTTCCAATCTGACCTCCCCATGCATGAGAAAAGAACAACTCCATCAACATGAGCTGGCAAAGGAATGGCCGTTTAGGGCTAATAGCACAGAGGCATGTCCCTGACCAGGCTATAGGAGTCTGTAACGATGTGCAAGGCTTTCTGCTTTTATGCGGATAACACAATGTTTGACAGCTTGACTTTCCTTTTTTAAGCAATGTCCAGAATATGGTTATGTGGCAGCATTAATAGTTCTTGGGTGAAAATCACTTTGGTTTTGCACATTTGTGAACCGAGTGTTATTTTATCTTGAAGATTATCTAAAGGCTCATGTTATGCCTTCATTGGAACCACTTGGAAGAAAAAAAAAACATTTTTTTTGCTAGTGGTACAAAGCATTACAGCCATGATTATAGTCCCAGCACAGCATTCATACAATTCAGAGTCACATTTTCTTCTGATATAAATTACTCTTGATGGAGTCTTGAAAGTCGTTTTGATATAGACTCGAAGAGACTGTTGGAAAAGATTGTAGCAATGCCAAGTTCATTGTTGAGATGGAGAATAATGATTAATAGTGTCTGAAAAGTTTGAAGTCTATTGTCTATTGATAGGAAGTTTAATTCAACTGGTAAAACACACTCCTTGCTTCCACTGAAATTAAATGAAAACTTCATGTTGGCCTTAATCACGTTAGTATAGATTGGGATGCTAGCTTTATTTGGGATTTTGTGCTTTGTTTGATCTAAAGTGGTCCACACACTACACAGTGAGCTGGGGTGTCCATCATCATACCCCACCACCACCACCCAGGAGCATGTGAAGAGTATGTTTCCAGAGCCTTGGGCACCTGCAGCATTGGCTAACTCCACACAATCACAACATTTTAACAGGGTTTTCCAGTGATGGCCCCATGGTAGTTTTCAGTGTGTTCCAACTTCTGAAGGCTGGGGAGAGGTGCTGCCTTCTACCTCACAGACTCGCGGTGAGGACTGTGTTGTGTATGAGGGACCGAATAACTAGGATGCCCTATCACAATTTCCATCCCCATTTGATGGGCACTCATAATGCCCTCACTTGGGAAACTTAGGCAAGAGAATTGTTACAAGTTCCAGGCCAGCCTGGGCTACATAGTGAGTTTCTGGCCAACCTGGGCTACCTAGTGAGACCCTGTATCTAAATAAATAAATAAAACTAAAAGAACCTGCAGAGTTGAGCCCCTATATCAAAAATATAAAAAAAACCCATCTCCATCTGAAGCTGGACTGTTTGTAGTTAAGCACTTCCTGTCCAATTAAAAATGAAGTTTCTCACCTGTGCAGAAACTTCTGGAATCTCACTGGGAGTTCCACAAATGGATTATTTTACACAGAGCTTTTGTGTCCGAAACAGCAGCTTTCATGATTTCCCCATCGATGGGGACATACCTAAAACACTTTTCAAAGCTTCCACCAAAGAAAGAAAGCAAACATTCTCCTCTCTTTCTGCAAGCAGTTACTCAGGTAGATATTTTCCTTGGATAAACAATCTCCATTGTTTACCGAAGCATGCACTGATGGTCCCCAGTAGTGTTTGCAGCCTGAGTTTTATTCCAGCAACTCCATGAAATGAGTCCGTGGTGCAGGGCAGGCGGCCCCTCTGGAACCTCAGAGTATTTGTTCTCTCGCTGTTCTAAAGGTAATTAAGGAGCATTGCATGTTTCTCAATTAATGATTTCTCATTCAACAGGGGATCTTTGATGCTAATTTGTTTTAATCAGGGCAGAGGCTGCTCAAAAACTCCGAACAATTCACTGAAGAGGAACTAGGAATTTTTAATCAAGTGGAAGAGATTTAAATGCTGTGAGGGAAGCATCCATCATGTGCCTTCAATTCCCCTTCATTTAGCTGTGTTCTCTGGGCTTTATAAACCAATATGAGATTATTGAATGGAGTGTATTGTATCATGCAGCTCACTTCTTCCTGGGTTTTGTGTGTGTGCATAATGGACCTTCATTTCTTCCATGGAAAAGCCTGTTTACATTCAAATTTCATTTCTCTTAATAGAGAGTATATTTTAAAATAAATTTTAAGACAATATTATTTATACATAGATCTAGTGCCCTTTTATTGTACATAGCAAGATAGTGTGTTTTCATATATGTAGCAAAAGAATGATGGAAGATACATTAGAAATGAAATTTAAAACATTCTTTTCATCCTGTGGATTCTGTCACTGAATGGTTGTTCATGATTCCAGTAGCTAAAGTCAAATTGCATTACACATACAGAAACCTTCCAGAGCTAGAATTACATTACAGCATGATTACATGCTAGCTTTTATTTTAAAAGTGACATCATCAGGTGACTTTGCCTTCAGAAAGTGAATATTCAACATAGTGAGGTTACAGCTGCTGCCTTTCTTAGCTAATGACCAGATTTGGGCTCATTGTGATGTTTTCAAATCACAGTAATTTTACATAAGTCAGTCATATGAAAATTAAATGTATTTTTTCCTATTTCTTTTTCCTGAATATAGAAAAAACTCAGTAAATATTCCAGAGGTGTAACCATTTAAAAACTTACTGTTTCATCATGTTCAAGTAAGTGATAAAATAGGCTTTTTATTTTTTTCTTAAAACAGTGGTTCTTACACTACAGCATCTAGAATGAGCCAGATCGGGGATTGTTAAAGCAAAGCCTGGAGCCCTCTTTTAGTTTCTGACCTAGCAAGTCCGGAGGCACACAAGAATTTTCATGTTTGACAAGTTCTTAGTTAATACCGGGGAAGGGAGGTAGAGGGCCCCAACTGGGGGACTCCTGTTAGGAGCGACTCAGGACAGAGGGGGCCATGACTGAAATGCAGGACCAGACACTCTGGACCCCTTATATGTCTGTCTCCAGGTCCCACAAGGTTGTGGCCTCCAAGGTGGCTTTCTGGTTGGGCAGGACCTAGAAGGTAGATTGGGGTAACAAGGATGGTGATAATGCCTAGGCTTTATTTCAAAGTGTTTATTTATCTTCTGTTTTTGTTTTTGTTTTGTTTTTTGAGACAGGGTTTCTCCATGTAGTTTTGGTGCCTGTCCTGGATCTCACTCTGTAGCCCAGGCTGGCCTCGAACTCACAGAGATCTGCCTGGCTCTGCCTCCCAAGTGCCGGGATTAAAGGTGTGCGTCACCGCCACCCGGCTTAAGTGTTTATTTATTCAGATTTTTTTTTTTTTTTTACACAGAGTCTCATAGAGCTTAGGCTGGCCTTGAACTTCTGATGCTCCTGTCTCTACCTCCTGAGTGCAGAGCTTATAGGCATGAGACACCACACTTCACTATTCCCTGTATTTTAATTAGTAAAAATCTCCTTGAAGTTCTTTTCAGGAGTTACAAATGTTTAAAATGAACTCTTTTAAAGGCATGCTGCCCCGGTCCCCCTGTGCCAGCAAGGCATGCCGGAAACCAGCTTGCACCTGTTCCTAAGTCGGCTGGTGAGAGCAGCATGAGGCGTCTGTGGTTTTGATAAAGGCCCTGGTTAATTCTTAGTGCAACAGAAGTTCATCTTTCCTGTGCTGCCTGACCAGCATGAAGCCTCGATGAATGCCTTCACACACCAATAATACTGACTTATATTCACTTACGTGTGCAAAGGGATGATGAGTGGGAAAGTAAGCTGACAAGAGACAGCCGTGGAAAACTCTGCCTGGGGACCCAGACTTCCTTCATCTGTGCTGTCTGCAGTGACCTTCCAGTGGGAGACCGTTCATAAAGCAGCTGATGGCCTTGACCCAGCCATTCCTGGTCATGTGACACAATGGCTTGGGGGACGTGAACTGACCATGGGGGCTCTTGGTGGTGGCTGTGTATCACTCTACCCACTGTCCTAAGTTCAGTTAGGATTTTCCTGGCAGAAGCTGTTGCCTTCTAACCTCAGGTCATAAGACAGTTTGGGTTTGAAAGGTTGTTCATTGCATTTGTGTATTGTGTGGAATGACCAATTACATTTATTCTGCCCTTGGAGTAAATTCATAGACACTCGTCCTCTCCAAAGATGGCTTCTGGGGATGGAGGGATGGCTTGGCAATTAAGAGCAGAGGATTAGGGTTCAGTTCCCAGAACCCACTTTGGGGATCTCATAAGTGACTGCAACTCCAGCTCCAGGGAATTAAATGGATGCCCTCCTCCAGCCTCTGAGGACACCCAGATGGCCATGCAATACTTATACACAGACATATAAAATCAAAATAAACATTTTTAAAAAGATGACCCTATTGTGAAATGTGCCTTCTGAAAGTCCCAATATGTAACAGCACCTACTATGTACCATGTAATTTAATCCTCTGTCAGCCCGTAGGATTAAAAGAGTGGAGCCCCAGCTTCAGAAAGCTGTGCACCACTGACCTGCCTAAGCTTGTATGGCCACTAAGAGGCACATATAAGGTGCCTGCCAAACAGACCCTTCACACCGTGGGAGGAGAACTGTCAGTAACTTTGGCCACTGTGTGAGGATTCTGTACATGCACAGCTGGGGTCTTGTCTGGTGCCTTACGTCATCAGCAGGCGACTACATACCGGACCCCACGCTCTCTCTCTGCGCCTCTCTTCCTGAGTTTCCTCTCTCTGTTCCCTCCACCAGGCCTGGCTTCTCCCTCCTATCCCCTCTCCTTTCTGATAGAGCCCATTCTAACTCTGGTAACCACGGCCGTGACTCTTGCACCGACCGACCAGCGCCGATCATCCTTTCACACTGGTTAGACTTCTCACACAGTTTCAATCAAAGTCATACCTTCCCTTATCTAATAATACCTTATTCCTTGTCTGTTGCTGTGAAGAGACACCATGACCAAGGCAGCTTATAAAGCAAAGCATTTAATTAGAGACCTTGCTTACAGTTTCAGAGAGTGAGTCCATGACCATCACGGTGGAGAGCATGGCAGCAGGCAGACATGGGGCTGGAGCAGGAGCTGAGAGTTTACATCTGATCCACAAGTTGGAGGCAGAGAGGAGAGAACTAACTGGGAATGACATGGGCTTTTGAAACCTCCAGGCCCACCCAGTGACACACCTCTTCCAACAAGCCACACCTCCTAATCCTTTCCAAACAGTTCCACCAACTGGGGACCAAGCATTCAAACATATGAGCCTATGGGGGTCATTTTCAGTTAAGCACTGCCATAGCCTTATCTTTTGCACAGGTCCTAGTTCTCTATAACAAGGGAACAAGCTCTGACTCACTGAGCCCTAGGCAGCCTTGGATGCCCAGATACCTGTGGGCCATGGTACCAGTGAGTCAGCCTACTTCATCACAGTGGTCATCGGCAGTGACTGGCTTCAGATCCATTCATGTCATATCATTGAGTCACAAAAGTACAAGTAATAGAATAGAAAGTGATTCTGGCAATTTCAAGTTCCACACTGATGGGATGTGATCACATTGTTCATATCCCACTTGGCTGTGACTTACACATCTCTAGACTGTCCCTGCAGCACTGGCTCAGTCCAGTGGAAAAGTTCATCAGGGATGGGGCTGGAGCAGAGACCTGCTGTCTGCTTTTACTACTCAACCTACATCTTGTTCAGCACAGACAGTTCAGTTTGGCACTCTCTTGCATATCCCATCTCTCAGCTTTGGAGGAGCAAAGCCAGGCTTATCATGGATGCCTCAGGAGGTATTTACACCATGTCAAATCATACCACAAGCTGCTGGGAGAGGTACTGAAGTCGTCTCCTGGAATCCTGGCAAGGCAACACAAACACCATCTGAATGTCTGTTCTCTCAGCAGATCCCACTATGCCAGGAAGTGACACACAGCAGAACTCATTTAAAGCATGTTCCTGGGACTAGTCAGTACTCTATTGCTCACTCTCTCTCTCTCTCTCTGCTCTCTCTGCTCTCTCTGTCTCTATCTCGTGTGTGTGTGTGTGTGTGTGTGTGTGTGTGTGTGTGTGTGTAATAATGGGAATGCTGAGGTCAACTTTGGGTGTCTTCCTCCATCAGCTTCCACTATATTTTTTGGAGACAGAGTCTCTCACTGGCCTGTGTTTACCAAGTAGGCTAGGATAGCTGGCCATTGAGCATCATGAGCCTGCCTGTCTGCACCTCCCCAGCTCTAGGATTAACAGGCACTTGTCACCATGCCTGCCTTATCCATATGTACATTTCAGGATGCGGTTGCTCCTTCTGCCTGGATCATTACCTGGTGATGACTGTAGTGTGTTTGTCACAAACCAGCTCTCATTAACCGAGTAAAGCCCGTCAGCTCAGGCCAGCTTTAGAGACTTGAATCTCCCTGAGAGACACTGACCAGTTCACAAGGTTTCAGTCTGTAATTTGGCCCCCCCCCCCCGACAGTCACGAATCAGGCTGCATAGCATACTGATGAGAGCGAAGCAGATGCTATGTGTTTCCGTCATCCTTTCTAACAGAGAAGTTCCACTTCATACACACATCAAATGCTCTTCGTTCACCCCTCCCCAAATCCCAGATTCTTACTTCATTGCTCAGTGAGGCTTAATTTCAACCATCACAACAGCATCGTTTAAGTGCTTACCTGTGTTGTCTCAGCCGTGTGCTGAGACTTCAGCCTCTAAAAGGACCTTATGAAATATATTCTTTACTCAGAATAGAAAATTAGATGTCGAGAATTCATGGATTATTTGGGCATCAAAGGATTCTGTATCAGAGCTGCTAGTTACACCTGAGGCAGGGACAGGAATGATAATGCCCTTTTAACACTGGCTTCTAAAAAGATTATGGAATATGTTTGTGGTGCCCAGCTCTCAGAAGCAACACCACAGTTTCTTGCAGTTATTTTGAAGCAGAATAGCCATTTTTTTTTCCATCTGGGACCCAGATAAAGGGTAAGTCCCTACCAAGCAAGGCTTTAACCTTTCACAAATGTGCAAACACAGGTAACTGGCCGACGTGTTTGTATGCAGCGAGTGTGCAGATGCATTGACCTAGATACATCTCTAAAATTAATTTAACTGTGCTGCACTGGGCCCCGCTAACGCTCTAACAAGTGTTCCTTTCTTTAATGACGAGCACGAGCCCTGAGGGCCTCTTGTTTGATAGTGGTGACATCCCTGCACGAGGCAGCCTCCTCCAAGAGCTGGTGTGCTGACTCAGAGAACAGAAGGGCAGCAAGGCTGGGAGGGGAGTTGCCAGACAAATTAGTAGCGGGTCCAGATTAAAAGTTAGAGAGCTAATCAGCGCTGCAGGCATCCTCTCACCACACCCCAAGGGGAAGCAACTTCTTCAAGTATTATTTCTTAAGTGAAAAATCAGCATCGTCACTAAAACGTAGACTAGGAAATGAGTCAAGATCTCACGCTCAGTCATTTGACATGCTTTGGATTCTCTATAATTGCACAGGGGTGGTCCTAACCTTTTCTGTTTTCCTTCCTCACTTCCCCCTGTCACCCTGGAGAAGATCCCTCCTGCTCCTGAGACCATAGGAGGCGATGCAATCTTTACCTTCCCAAAAATGCTCAGAAATGGCAGGTGTCTGGGCATTTCTAAGATATTGCATAATTAAGTCTGATATGAGTGAGGGAATTCAAACAAACAATTCTAGAAGAAAAATATGTGTGTCTGTTTGCCTGGGATTGTCTTTAAAACAGTTACACAGAAGTTACACAGAAGAATAATTAGTCATGTGGCTGATGGCAGCAGCATGGCGGCAAGGAGCCTCCCTCTGCTTTTGGAAGCTCCTCGGGACCTGTGGTGTAACTGAAGTGAACGGGTGCAAAGGAGCAGCACATGTGTCTCCAAGAGGAGGGTGCAGACCTGAGGGACATGGCCCTGCCCTCCAGTGAGAGAAACTGAATCTAAATCACTGTGGTAGGACTTAACCAATCCTTCTTAAAGAGACTTCCATCTGTGACTAACAAAGATGATTGAGAACATTTGCACACCGTCACAAAGTTGGGGGTGAGAAGTGCAGGCCCATTATTGTTATGGCACAGAACTGAGTCCTGCCATACCACCTAAGGTTTCCAGGTCCTCAGGTCCCATGCTGGGGCACCTCATAAGTAACAGGAACAACAGCAGAAACACACTCCTGAGAATGGGTATAGACTGGTACGCTGGGGAAAGGCACATGTTACGTGTTCAAGACTGCTGGGCCCCGACCCTTTATAGGTAAAGGGTCTCAGGGCCCCTTGTGTCATTTACCAAGCACCTACCTTTTGTTTTATGTGACCCCGGATGGGAAAGGGTCCCGCTTTTTCTTCCTGTGTGTGTTTATCTTGCTGCCTTCCCTGCGCCCCTCTGCCCCTGACACACAGAGGTACACAGCAGTGACGCAGCACACGGTGGCTTCAGATAGGAATGTCCTCACTGTGAAGGGCTGATGGAGTCTCGGTTCCTTCTGGTGGTGCACCTGAACTACAATTGTCCGTCGCTTATCTCTGCTCTGCCTGTTTGTCACTTAGGGTGTATTTAGTTGTCAGTGTTGGGCAGCCTGAGAAACAGGGGAATGACCACAAAGAACTTAAAGTTCACCTCACAGCACCAAAAAACCATGGACTGTTGAAATCTCACCAAGGCCAACTGCTTGAGTTCAATTCCCAGGACTTACACAATGGAAAGAAAGGGCCAGCTCCTGCAACAACTCCTGCAAGTTACCTCTCACCTACACACACACACACACACACACTCACACACACACACATTCACTCATAGACACACACATACACATACTCACTCACACACTCACTCACACACATATATTCACACACACTCACTCACACACACACACCCCTATACACACACACTCACACACCCCTACACATACACACTCACACACACACACACACACACCCCTGCACACACACACTCACACACATATACTCACATACACTCACACACACACACATACACACATACACACAAACAAATGTAAGTTTTTCAAATTCTGCCATCAGGAGTCCCTTGGTTATCATAAAGCCTCACAGGTGCCCTCCCCCCACTCCCCCATTCTCATCCTCAGTGAATCAGCTTTGCTCCACATGTTTGTTCTTGCTCACAAGATGGCCACCATGGCTCCAGGTTTCACCTCCTCACAAGACTTTATAGAAATAAAGAAGGGAAGAGGCCACATGGCTTTTTCTTTAGATGATGTCATAAAACAGAGAATGTTTTCCACTCCCAGAAGCTGTGGGTACCTGAGGAAACCCCGAGTGACTGTGTATTGTTGACATGGGCACAACCATGTCCAAGACCCAGTGTCTCAGACCCAATGGAACAGCAAAGCTTCCCTGTGTGGGTCAGGCTCCGAAGGGTGACAAAGTCTCCCTGTGGTCTGTCGGTCGGGATGAATGTTGGCAGTGTGTGCAAAACTAGCAATATCAACTTCTTTTCCCTGGATGCTTACAGCCTGAGACTGCTGCCTACAGAGACCCCCTACCAAGCCTAGCCAACCCCTCCCCTGTGCTGTACAAATAAACACACTGAAACTGTCCACCAGAGTGGCATGGCCCACATGACCCCAGCTTTTCTGTATCTATGTATCTCTGCCCTTTCTTCATTCCTTTGCCATCCCTGGTCAGGTGAGATCCTCACCTCAAGGGACCTGGATCCTTCTCTGATATCTGCAGAAGGAAGCAGACTTGCCAAACAACATGCTTTCTGCCCCCTGGGTCTCACTACACTTGTGGCCCCCAGAGGTGTCAAAAGAAGGATACATATCCATTGTGAAGACCACTCACTGGATAGGTAGTCATTGGTTATAGTGGCCCTAGAATCTAATACACTTAAACAGCAGCCCCTATTCAAAATTCCAACCCAGCAATGTTAGCACTTACTGATTTCAATGTAATTCACAGATGGGATTTTCTCAAGACCTTCAAATAGTTAAAATAAAATTCTCACTGAGTTATGGCAAAAATCAGTCTCCAGGAAGCTTGGAGTGGAGAGCCTCTTCATACTTGCAAGCCCCGAGCAGTGACAGCATCTTGTCCCATGGCACAAAGGGTGAGTGACCACGGGAGGGGTGCCACCCTCACCCCCACCCACAGCTTGCCTTCATTCAGGTGCTCTTAGGCTAAACAGATAAAAAGGGGTGTGGTTATAAAACCAACTCTACCTATGCCTTCCAGGTCCCACTGTTGTGAGCTGGACAAATTGTCTTTTTCTCTTCAAAGCCGTTTGATAGGACCAGAAAGACTGATGAAACTCAAAGGCGGCACTCTGGGGAGATTGACCAAGCCACTAGGAGAAATGAAAGGTCATCATTAGCAACCCTGGAGGGACAATGGATGGCTCCAGAGAAGACTAAGGGGGGGGGGGGAGGTCTCATGCAAAGTAGTGGCCGAAGCCCCAGTGGGCAGAGGCCACAGCTCCAGCCAGCCTAAGGCAGCAGCGCAGAGTTCTGTAGCCAGGAGGCCTGACCCCAGCGAGCAGAGGAGCCACCCTGGCATTGGCATGTTTATGCTGATGGAGGCTTTTCAAGAAGCTCTTTGGACACTGTTCATCTCAGGCCATTTGGATGGAGATGGATGAGGGTCTGAACTGAGGGAGACTAATGTGAAGAATAATTGTTTTCACTGCTGGGAAGGAGGGGGAAGAAGCTGTCACAATCTTGCAAGCACAGCTTCTTCTCAGAAATGCACTTGCAGACCTCAAGTCTGCCTCTGAGCCATGTTCCTCTAAACACCAGTCACTGCAGGCAGCCCAGCCTCACCGCTCATCCACTGAGGGTTAACAGAGGCTCCTGAGCAGACTTGCCCACTCCCAGTTCTCATGAGTGCATGGTCAGGACCCTGGACCCTGGATGCTATAAGAAAAGAGAATTACCTTTCAGTTCCCAGCTCCCTGGAAAGCACGAGGGCCTGAGAGACTCACCTCCATTGAGGGGGCTGAGAGGCCACAGATGCTGCACACGCCCGACTTTGTCTTCCAAAGCAGCACTTTGGGGTGCTCAACTGCCTTTAAAATCCATCCTTAGTTAGAGAGATGGCTCAGTTGTTAAAGCAGAGGACCAGATTTTGGGTTCCCCAGAACCCATATAAATCCTGACTGGATCTGATGATCTGCCTGTGGTCCCAGCCTTGGAAAATGGAGACAGGAGAGTCCCCAGAGCAAGCTGTCTAGTAAAACTAGCCATATTGGTGAGCTCTGGCTTTGATCAAGAGACCCCGCCTCACTGAATCATGCCAAAGAGTTATCAAGGATGATTCCTGACATCAACTCTGGGCCTCCACATGCATGCACGTGTGTGTGGATACATACACACACACACACACACACACACACACACACACACACAAGCAATCATCTCCTCACAAATTTACAA
>CABHPH010000294.1:12964-54106 GCA_902168325.1 Peromyscus nudipes
CACACACACACACACACACAAGCAATCATCTCCTCACAAATTTACAACACACACACACACTCACACACACACACACAAAAGCAATCATCTCACAAATTCGCACCACATACACATGTGCACATGTACACAAATACATGAAAATGAAAACAAAAACATTTCATCCTTAAGAAACACCCTGATTCTATGTCCCCAAAGATGAAGTTAAAATAAAAAAAGAACCAGGATACAGTAATATTTAATCCCAGACTATGGGTTCATTAAGACCCAAGTGTTGGGACGAGACTTGTAGACTTGCCTGAGGTTTGAGCTGACTGTCTCCTACTGTGTGACCACATGACCAGCAGAGACAACCTAATTTGGAGGAGGGCTTTATTGGTTAAAATATTAAGGCAACTCCACATAGTTAAAAGGGAGGTTTATTTTGTGGGGTAACTTACAAGTGAAGGGATAGTTTACAGGGTCTGGGAAAGGTGTGACGCAGTCCAGCGGTGTTCTCTGGAGAACTCTGCTCGGTCTACCTCCAGCATCCAGGGTCCAGGAACCAAGAGAGCTGGCGTATCTGGATCTTGGGTCTTCAGGGGTTCTCTCTCAGCTTCGCCTTGTAGGCGTGACAGTTACCAAAGCCTCAATGGGGGTTGGAACTTCCAGGTCAAAGCTGGAAGGACTGCCCACTACAGGAGTTTGTTTTGGCTCTCAGTATCAGGGACTCAAGTCATTACAATGGGGAAGGCGTGGTTAGAGAAGTATAAGGTGCACCGTCACTTCTTGACATCCTGACAAGACACAGAGATCCAGTCTCGAGTCAGAGGTGGACATGGCCTCTGGTTACTGCTTCTGCCAGCCAAGGACCAAGTGTCAAACCCACCAACCTACAGGGGACATTCACATAAACACCCGCCCTCATCCATAGAAAGAGGGACAACAGACAGCTGGATGGGAAACAGAAGAGTTCAGAAAGGAGAATTTAGGCCCCGCCCACCTACCCGACTCCTTGGACCAGGACAAAACAGGATGTGAACATGTGTAGGGGTGTGATGTCATGTGTACTCACACACATGTTGGGGGATTCAGGTCTTGCTCCTAGAAGCAGCCTGTAGATTGTACACCAATGATTAGGTCCGAGGAAGACAACATGGTGGTCATTGCCAGAAATCCACCATAGAGAGTGACGTGGAGTCTTTTCCCCAAGGCTGTGGAGGCACAACCACCATGTTCCCCTCACCTTGCTGAACAAGAATATAGATGTGCTCTGAGAAGAAAGAAAGGGGCGGACCCACACCCCACAAGAAGCTTCATGTGTCTGAGTTTCCTCCACTTGCCATATATTGGGCTTCAAGCAGAATGAATGGTGAAGAAAAAAATAGATTTCCTTAGAGTAGAATTTTTTTTCACACCTGGCCATATGACGTGTAAATTTCATAGCCAATATGCCAAGTTGATTTAGCCCGCTGAGTGCTAAAAATGAAGCATACCCTCTGGGGTTCAGCTCACTGTGTAGAGGACTTCTGATTAGATGCCTCATTCTAGCTTAGTTTCTTCCCCATCCTTCACAACAGAGCTGAACCATGTGGGTGACGGCGGCTCAGGAATAGTTCTGTTCACAATCATATTGCATGTGATTCACAATGTAAATGAGTTTCCGTGCAAAAGGTAGCAATGATCCTGTTTTCACTACAGTGTCATTCTAGAAATGTGGTGTGCTGTGTCTTACCCAATTCATGCTCCACAAGCCACTTGTGATGAAGACCCAAGCATTCTCCACACGCAGAGGAGGAGACAGATCTGGATGTCTACCCAGTCCTGCATGGAGTTGCCCTGTCATATAGTCAGAGTCCTCAAGGCATGATCATAGGAGACTTGAGTCAGAAAGTAGAAATACCGCCTGTGAACATAATTAACTCTTTGGTCATGTGCATGTGATGTATGTGGCATGCATGTATGCATGTTTACATGTGTGCAGGCATATATGGGGGGGCACATGTGTGTATGCATGTGGATGCCTGAGGTTGACATCAGATGTCTTTCTTGATCAGTGTCCACTTTACTTATTGGGGCAGAATCTTTCCTGAAACCTGGCACTGGCCAATTCCAGCTGTTCTGGCTACCCAGCTTGCCTGGGAATTCCTTGGCTCTGCCTCCCTCATGCTGTGATGAGAGGTGGCTACTAGACCTGCCTGGTTTTGACTTGGGTTCTGGTGATCTGAATCCTGGCGGTAAAGCTGGTGTGGCAAATGTTTTCTTCACTAAGCCATCTCTTCAGCCCCCATATTCCACTTTCTGCTCTTGTTTTCTTTCTGCCCGCTTCCTTCTCTTAAAGCACAACCATTAAATTGCTAGGGCAAGGTGGGCAGCGTAAGGGTGCTGGGATCTTAACAGCCAGTGCTGGACCACTGTTGTCTCTGGAACAGAGAATAACATTGTCTGGAATTACCCACCATTCATAGTCACCAGCTCACAGCTGAGGATGTTCCCTCAAGGATCCAGTTCAGCCTAGTTCACAAATGACTTTCCCTTCTAACTCCACAATGCCTAAGATATGAAATGATTCCCTGGATAGCAGGGGTCTGCAACTGCATCCTGTGTTTTATTTTACTTTACTTTATCATATTATATTTATTTTTTACATGTTTGGGAAATCAGGAATGACAGGACCTCATTTGCTCTGACTGAACCCAGAGGAAGAAGACTCATCGGTCTTCCAAAAACTGAGGCATCTTCTGGGCCACCAAACTGACTCCCAGGCTGATGGAATCGAGGCTGCAAATGGAGTCATCCCTTAGGCAGGAACAGTGGCAGCTCCCACAGAGGGACTGGTACTGTTATACCAGTGCTACCATCAGCCAACTTTGTGCAAAAAGGGAAATGGAAACTCCAAGGGAATGAGGTCATCCTTAAAGACCAATGCCAGGAAGTGGAGGAAGATGAACAGATACAGTCAGCAAACCAAGTCATGGAAAATGCTTCACCCCCAGATCTAGTGTGAGAAGAGAGGCAGAGACGTGCATAACTAATGACCAGTACATCACAGGTGATAAGGCCAGGGAGACAGAGGCAGAAGAGGGTGGCGAAGGCTGGTGGTCAGACAGAATTTGCTGAGATGGACAAAAATCCAAGTCTAAAGAACAGAGGGCACCCTGAATCTTCACTTTCAGATAGATGGCATGGCTGATATCACTGTGAGCAGAGCAGCTGTGGCAGGATACACAGGACCTGAACAGAAAACAGGAGAGTAGGACAGGGAATAGGGGGCACCAGGGGTGGGAATGGGCTCAGGAAGTCAATGGGGGAAGTACAATCACAATATGGTGTGTGTGTTTGTGTGTGTTTGTTTGCATGTATGTAAAAAAGTACCAGAAATTAAATAAAAGCATTTTGAAATATAGTGTCCTAGGAGCATATGCAGATTGTTCAAAGGACTTGAGGTAGGGTGTTTCTGGCTTCCTGGAGGCTGCCATGTCTGAGGCCTAGCAAAAATAGGGGAGGACAAGAAGGTCCCCATCAGCAGAGCTGCATAAGCCATGTTGACTCCCAGCACTGTGTCTGGCTGTACATGAGAGGATGGGGCATAGGTTTTGAGCATAGCCTTGATATTTGGATAAAGATATCAGAAGTTGGCTTTATTCTGCACTCTCAGTCAGTCTCAGTCCTGAAGGACAGTCAACCTTGAAGTCTTCCATCCAACCCACATAGCAGCAGTTTTCCTGTGATCCCTGCACTTGAGCCTGAGGTAGACAAATCACAAGTTTGAGGCAAGCTACATGGTGAGTTGTAGGGCAGCCTGGGCTACATAGTGAGTCCATGTCTCAGAAACCCAAACTCAAACTCTACATTAAAAATACTACATGAGGTTCAGACACCCAAAGCATGAGTTGTGATAGGCACTGTGTAGAATATCAGTGGAGAGTTCCTCTAACAGTACTGAAACCTTCTGACTGAACCCAATTTATTCCACATCATGGACAGAGAGTACTGCAGATTTGACTACATACTTTAAAAGATGTTCTCAAGATCTCCATTTCTGTCTATTTTTAGTCTTCATTGTGCAATTATCCAAAAGGTTACAAACTTTATTGAAGGACAGTATAGGAGAGGGAAGAGCACAGTGAAATTTCCAACTCAGCGGGACATCTACAAAAGCAGACATGCTTCTCCAGCTCTGTCCAGATCAAAAACCCTGGAGCACCAGCATCCCCAGTGTGTGCCCCACCAGGCTCCTGCCTGTTGCCGCTCTGCTCCCCAAACATGACATTAACAACTCTCTTGACTTCCACCTCTTAATTAATTTGGCCGACTCGAGAACAGTGTGTAATCAGTAGAGACAGAGCTCAGTTGGTGAAATGTTTGACCTGCAAGCTGAGGACCTGAGTTCGATCCCCAAAACCCAGGTGAGGATGGTGGCACACACTTGTAAACCCCAGTACTGGGGAGGTGGAAGCAGGCTGATTCCTGGGGCTTACTGGCTGGCCAGCCTGGTCTAATCAGTCAGTTCCAGGGCTAAGAGAGACCTTACCTTAATAAACAAAGTGGACAGCCCCTGAGGAATGATACCTGAGATTGTCCTCTGACCTCCACATACATGTATACACACACACACACACACACACACACACACACACACACACACACACCTCACATCAATGGATTACTAGATGTATTTTTTCATGTCTGGTTCTTTTGCTCAACTGTGTCTTGTAAGATGCCCCCATCTGTGAGGTGTAAGTGAAAGTTTCCTGTGTCTGATGCTGTGTCACGCAGAAGAGGGACCGAGTGGCATTCCTCTATCATACAGCTAATGGTTTCCTTGGTGCTTGTGGTAGTTTGGATGTAATTGGCCCCCATAATCTCACAGGGAGTGGCACTATTAGGAGGTGTGGCTTTGTTGGAGTGGGTGTGTCCTTGTTAGAAGAAGTGTGAGACTGTGGGGGTGGACTTGAGGTTTCCTATGCTCAGGATACCACCCAGTGTCTCATTCGACTTCCTGTTGCATGAAAGATGTAGGGCTTTGCGTTACTTCTCCAGCACTATGTCTGCTTGCACGTTGCCATGCTTTCCATCATGAGATAATGGACGGAACCACTGAACCGTAAGCTGCCTCCTCAATTAAATGTTTTCTTTATATGAGTTGCTGTGGTCATGGTGTCTCTTCACAGCAATAGAAACCCTAACTAAGACAGCGCTCTTCCTATCCATGCTGTCATGGGTATCCCTATAGAGGTCTTCTGGAAACATGAGTACAACTTTAAAGACAGCATTGTAAGGTACACCAGTCAGCTTTAGCTCTGCCATGTGTGTGTTTTAAGAGAAGTTCTCTGGCTTATTGAGCTTAATACAGGACTCACAGGGGGCCAGAGGCAAGAGAGGATGCATGGATGTGAGAGGCTTACTAGACAACTGTGGGGAGGAGGCTGGTTGGACCAGGAGTTGAGCAGCCTGGATGCTCAAACATGTCTGAATGAGCTTACCAGAAGAGCCTTCAGAGAGAGCTGTGGTCATGCTGGCATTTGGCTTGGGACTTCAGGAGCAACAGCTTTAGTGATGGAGGAACGGAGGACACTGTCAGGAGGGCTCAGAAGAGCACTGGTGACATTGCTTTCCTGGGGTTTGATGCAAGTCAGGACCATTCTCGACACCACAGTCCCTAAACCTACTACTTCCGTGGACAATAAAAACGTCCCTCCTCAGCATCCAGAAGGGCAGTGCTAGAAAGTAAAGCAGGCTGAGAGAGGACTTACCACATAGATTTCTTCCTAAAGAGATGGCCGGTTGCTCTGCAGGGACCACCTATCAACATCACAAAGATTTGTTTGTAAGAGATTTTTCTTACATCTGAAAGGAGCCGACAGCTTCGTCTATGTGTAGCTCTCTGTGTGCTACAGTTTTGATAAATGCAATCAATAATACTGCGTTTTCTGAAATGCCTGAGTATATGTATCAAGTTGTCCCATTTTCTCCAAGCACTCTCCCTCACATCGTGTGAGCCGAGTATGAAAGGCCTTCTTTGGTCACTGGTCACATCTGCAGATCCTTCCCCATCTCCTGGACAAGGAGTCAGGTCTCCAGGCAGCAAGCATAACGGTGGGGATCCTTGTCAGCCCCTGTACCCACCTTACAGGCACTTGTATCATGTCTCTCCATCTCTGAATTCCAAGAGGTCTCCCCACTTTGCAAGACACCATTTGGACATCTTCTTCCTCCTCTTCTTCTTTTCATGTGTATGTGGCACATGTTTCATGCATGTTCAAATGTGTGAGGATACAGATGGAGCTGTGTGTGTGTGTGTGTGTGTGTGTGTGTGTGTGTGTGTGTGCCAGAAGTGATCTCCAGCCTTCTAATTTTGGGGAGGCAAAGTCTTAGTCAAACCCAGATTTTGCCAATGTGGCTTATTTCACTATCAGGCTTGCTCAGGGGATGCTCTGTCTCTGCTTCTAAGACAGAAGTTACAGAAGCGCCATGCTCTCCTGGCAACCTTGTTTGTACAGCAAGTGCTTGAACTGAGTCATCTCCCCAGCTCTCAAACTGCCATTCCAACGTGACTCGAGTTCTTCTGAACTGACTGAGAGGTTAGCCAGCGCTTGATTTGGTTATTCTATTTCAACGTCTTTCTCTTTTTTTAAATGTTAATATGGCTCTTTTAACCCATAGAGTGTTTCTATTTCACTGAATACAAGGCCTTTTTTTTCTTCTCAGTAAACAGTGATATACACACCTGCTTAACTAAATCAATAAACAAATGGATTATCAAGGATCCTTCAAATAAATAACCCACACCACTTGACTGTCGACACCAATGGCATGTTTGAGTTAAATCTAATAACGATTAGAGTAACTGATTCCTGTTGGACTGTTTTTTTTCTCCCTGAAATAAATGTGGTAGAGTCTTCACATAACCCATCATTTATCCAAAGAAGCCCCTGTAGCACAGCCTTTCTCTCCTTTGAACACCATGTGGCTTCCTTCCACCTTCTTTTGGATTCAGGGGTTTATATGGTTGGCAATAATGTGAGACAACAAGGAGACTTGTGGTAGTATTGTGTTCCCTGAAATATTGTGCACGCTAATAAACTTATCTGGGGTCAGAGAAGAGAACAGCCACAATATTAAACATAGAGGATAGGCAGTGGTAGCACACGCCTTTAATCCTAGCATTCCAGAGGCAGAGATCGACCTGGATCTCTGTGTGTTCAAGAATACAGCCAAGCATGGTGACACACACCTTTAATTCCAGAAAGTGAGCCTTTAATCCCAGGGAGTGATGGCAGAAAGCAGAAAGGTATATAAGGCGTGAAGACCAGAAACTAGAAGCTTTTGGCTGGTTAAGCATTCAGGCTTTTGAGTAGCAGTTCAGCTGAGACCCATTCAGATGAGAACTCAGAGGCTTTCAGTCTGAGGAAACAGGATCAGCTGAGGAACTGGCAAGGTCAGGAAGCTGTGGCTTGTTCTGTTTCTCTGATCTTCCAGCGTTCACCCCAATACCTGACTTCAGGTTTGATTTTATTAATAAGACCATTTAAAATTCATGCTACAGAGACTGGCCTCTGGAGTGGCCAGATCCACAGGGCACCTTGCACCCCACCACAACAAAAGGGCCTTAGGGTAGCTGTGGTTTGTGGAAGATACTCCCACCCTCTGCTATGCAGCTCTCTTGGACTGCTGAAGAGCAGTGAAGTGTGGCATTCAGGGGGACTTGAAATCCTAAATAAGATGTGCCAAAAGTTAGGGACCTACTCAGTTATCAAAGACAGTGACAGGAGCACTCTCCTGTTGGAAGGCCAGTCAAAGGGAGTGTCCTGCAAAAGGACAACTGATCCAAGTCCATGCCTGCTACACAGTCCCTTTGCCAGGTCTTGCCTGGGACCCTGGCTCTTCGCTAGGGCTCTTTTCAAAGGAGATATTGATTATTCTGCTGGGCCCTCTAGGGCATCCCAGTTAGTCAACCACACAGATGATCTTCTTGGTCCTGTCTTGTGCTCTCCACCCCCTCTTCACTCCCAATTCCAATGGATTTAACGTTACCTAGGAGTTTAGTGAGGTGTACCTCTGTCTATGTCTATGAGGCTGTTTCCAGAAAGGATTGGCTATGGCAGAAAGATCCATCCTAAATGTAGATGGCACTCTCTGATAGGCTGGAGCCCACATAGATGGACTCAAGTCGGGGAAAGGAGATAGCCCGTAGAGATTCCACACTCACTTCTCTCTGCTTCCTGACCCAGCACGATGTGGACTATTCTGCTCGGCCATGCCTTCCCCATCATGATGGACTGAGATCTGAAACAAACATTATAACATACCCAGAGTCCCCCATGACCCAGATGTCCAATGGGTTCCTCTGTGGAGTCTGGGCATATCAAGGGCACAGAGAAGAGCCTGGCTTTAAACTCTGCTTCACCTAATGGGGGAGCTGATGCCTGCAGCACAGTGTATTAACGTGCTATGAGGAAATGATGGGAGAACATTAGAAGGCTTCTACCTCTACACACCACCCTCCAAAGTGCGCAGAGTTGGTCACACCCTCTGCCCTCCACCACCCGTTCAGCTGAGCCAGTGTCGCCAATCACCTGGCCACTGATCACAGCCGATTACCTTCTTTCACTCTTGCTCACAGCGCAGCCCTCCCCACCCCCACCAGCCTTCACAAGCACAGGTTGAATCACGGCTCCACCCTGCTCAAAACCTCCCAGTACTCCCCTGGCACGCACAGCTGAAGCCCTGGCATTTGAGCCCCACAACAACCCGCCTGGGACTCTCTTCTCGTCACCTTCCTGCCAGCTCTCCCTCACCTTTCTCTGGACTCTGCCTCAGGGTCTGCCCGGGACCCAACAGTCTCTTCTGGAGAGTCACATGTTCCCCTCCACTTACATAGTTTCTACAAATGTTGCTTCCCACTGTATCCTGGCCAACTATCTTAAATTTATTCCTCTTTTTATTCTTAAATTCTTCACAACAATTATTACTTCCTATAACTATATTTTTCCATTTTATGTAACTTACTAACAAGAAAACAAAATTAATCCTTTTAAAAGGCCTTTTCTCTGGGTTTAACCAAAATCTAGGACTCCATAACTATCAACATAATCAAAACATCACCCCAAATCTCCTGCATCCTTTTGGAATCAACCCATCAGTCCATCTCCACTTCTTCCCTGGCAACCCCTGACGTCTTTTCTGTATTAATACCTCTGCCTTTTGCAGAATATCATAGAAGAGGATGACATAGCCTCAGATCTTCCTGCTGTCTCTGCAGACCATGATACCAGGGGCTGCCCTGTTAGGGACTCCAGAACATGCTTTCAGGAGTTGTTTGTATTAAGTGACAATACTTCTGTTCTTTTCCCAGTTTGCTCATCCATTATTTATCAGAACTCTTGGATTTTTTTTTCTAGTTTGGGATGAACATGAAGGGAGGTACTGGAACCACCTGTGACTGAGTAGATGGATCCCCGGATCACCAGGTTCCGCCAAACTCTGCTAGAGCGGCTATGAGTCCGTGTTGCCGCCAGCAGTCCAGGAGGTTACTTTGCATCTCACCTGCACACCGCAGGTCAGTTCTTCGCTGTGTTGGCTGGTCGTCCTAAGCGATGTAGGACGGCATCTCATCATGATCAGGGGGGGGCTGGGCAGGCAACCAGACAATGATCAAGCCATACATGACATAAACTACCCCCACCTCTACAGCAACCTGCACATTGGTCAAGACTCCTACGAGGACCAGCTTCTATCTCATGACCAGTCAGAATCAGAGCAGCCCTGCTGGGTGCGGTAAGGTGCCCCTTGCCAACAGCAGTCAGAGCACACCTGAAGCCTTCCTTGACTTTGTCTGTGCTGTCCCCACTCCTCAGCCTCCTCTGAGCCTCTGCTGAGCCTGGGGTGGGTGGTACACTCCCTCGATTCGATGCAACTGCACATATAGTCCCTCCCTGCTTCATCGAAAGATATCCTGCCTGCCTCTCAGCTCAAGGGCTTTCAAAAGGCCCTTCCGGAAGCCAACTTTCAGAAAATGAGCCTGCGCTAGCAAAACAGCAACTCAGACCTGGGAGGGCTTAGGACTCTGAGGCCTCTGTCTGGAAGATGGGGGTCCGAGTGAGCAAGAGAGGAGAGCCCAGAGCCAGCACTTGGGCGCGTTTGTAGACCAAACACTAAGGAGACCGTTGTGTGGAGTAATCACAGTGCGGGGCTTTGGGGCTTGCTTCTTTTTGTGAGGATGTTAGGTTCATCTTTTCGCCAAGTCTGATTGTTGTTCAGTCAGAAGTCACTCCGAGTATCTCCACTCAGCCCACACCCAGGACACCTGTGTAACGACCCGTGAAGATTTGAGGAGCTACTTTAAGTAGCTCTGATCCTTTGCACTATGATCAATTTGCCCTGCCCGTTGTAAAACCACCCAGTGTTTTTGTGCTCCTGCTGCCTTCCGACTGTTGGGATGGCTGGGAGAGCCTGAGAGCGGTGGATTGTGGGCACAGATACCCCACCCTTATCCTGACACGGGAGGCCGGTCTTCCCTTGTTGCCCCTCCCACTTCCTCATTAGTAACCGGGCAGGAAGAGCAGCGGAGCTCTGCAGCTCTCTATCTCAGGTAGCAACAAAAACAAGGACACCTATTACTCCAAGGATACAAAGAAGACTGGCTGGGAGGGAGGGAATAGGGTTGAATTATGCCTGAGTCTTTTGGTTGTGTGGAGGAGGGAGACTTTGGGTAAGGTTTGGCTGATTTTTGCCAGGTTAGTTTGCTCTTCTATTTAAACCTTGTTTGGTGGTTATGTAGGACATTCTCGAGTTCTATGTGGGAAATAGAGATAGTTAAATGAGTGTCAATAAATGAATGAATGACAGATATTGAGTTCCTGGAATGCTCAGGTGTTGGGCAAGCGGCTCCCACTGTTTTTCACCTTCCCAGCATAGTCCTTGTGGATGGCTCTTTTGATGCTGAGAACCCCGAGTAGTCTGACTTCATCTGAGGACTCCTGGGAAAGGTGAACAGCTCCAGCTTTGGTAGAACTAGCCACATGCCATAGCAAATCACTGTAGAACTAAGTGACATGGACCTTTACCCCATGCTGTCCACCTAGGTGGGCAAAGCCCGCACCCAGGGGCGCTGCAGGGCAGCGTCCACATCAGGTGGAACAGCAGCAGAGAGAGGGTGGGGACTTGTGCAGCTGATGAACCATCTTTCCCTTTTGGGTTCCCCTGGGGCCTCCCAAATGATATTCTGATCCCTGACGCCTTCCACCGCTGCATCAGTAATGACTACCTCTCAGCCCCACAGCGGCCTCTGAGATTCCCTGACTCAACACTTTTTCCTAGCTGCATTATTTTCCCCCGATTTAAAAAATTCCCTGTGGACAGTAATCAGACACTGAGCTCTGCACACTTGGCAAATGGTGAGTCTTTTCTTTTCTTCTTCTTCTTCTTTTTTTTAAGAAAAAAAGAAAAAGGAGCCAGCCTGTTTATTTCTGGCAGCTTTCCCACCCCTCCCAGTCCCTTTTATGAATTCTAATAAATGCAGTTTTCTCTTGACTTCAGGGTTTTTTCTTGAAGCATGCCCTGTTTCCTGGGTCTGCAGATGGCTATGCAGCCCAGGCTCTGACAGTCCCTGATGCCAGGACTGTCACCTGTGTTGTCCCCTTCCAGACATCAGCTCTTTTAGTCCCAACATGTCCTAAACCATTTGGATAACTAATGGGAAAAGGAGAAAGAAAGAAGAAACGAGCCCTGTCTGCACTCCCCAGGCTCCAAGAGTTACACATTGTAATATCACAACCAAAACTACACCTTATTCTGCAGTCTAGGTTCAACAGGCCACCTGAAGTGGTCAACCCCCAAACCCCTACCCCAGTTCTGCCTGAACCTACCTCAGCAGGGGCCCCCTCCATTACTGCAACATGAATACCTGAAAGATGAGTCACAGGGGAGTGGTGGTTCCTAGGCTGGGCTTCATCTGCCATAGGAAGTTGCTGGGTGAGGTCACTTCCTTCTCTCTCCCCTGTGTCTCTCCCCAGCATTGGAGATGACCATGGGTGACGAGGTTTATAAGATTAAGGAACAACAAAAAGGAATAACCGCTTGGATTGCCTGTCTGTGGGGAGAGGAGTCACTAGATGAAAAGGTGTAATCCAGGTGGGGGTGAACTCAACAGACAGTAAGGAAGGGTGCACTGGCAAATCTCTGTCTGTCTGTCTGTCTTCCTGTCTGTCTGTCTGTCTGCCTGCCTGCCTGCCTGTCTGTCTCTCATTCTCAGCTGTCTTACCTCACCTGCCGCACTCACAAGCACCTTCATGCTGAGGGTTGAATTCTTGCAGCTCTTGCTCACAGAAACACAAACAAACCACACAAGCATTACTTCCCCCCTTTCTTATGCAAACCTGTCAGACTTCATGCACTTTTCACACATTGTGTAGTTTAATTCTTTCTTCTTAAAACAGATCCTGGAGGACGTGGCGTGTCAACACAGATTCTTCTGTGGTTGTTGTTAGTGTCGCTGTGTGACTGTGCCAGCCTTTACTTACCTTCAGTCAGATCCCTTAGCTGGATTGTCTCTCGTGACTACAAACCAAGCTTGACTGTACCTGTAACTTTGTATATGGTGTGTGTGCGTGTGTGTGTGTGTGTGTGTGTGTGTGTGTGTGTGTGTGTGTGTGTGTGGTGGGGGTTATCTGAAGGATGTGGACTCTGATGTGGGACTGCTAAACCACTCTTACACACAGATGTGGCCATATCCTTTGCTCGTAGACCATGTGTGTTCATAGATTGTGCCCTTTTGAACTCAGGAAAAACATATCCTTGTGTCCGTCTGCCACAGGTCCTCCACTGATTTCAGGGTTTAGGCTTGCTCTGGATATTGGACAAGAAGAGGTATTCTCCCTCCCCCCACCCCATGCTTCAGGCTGAGCTTAGTGCTCCGGCCACTTGCTTTTTTTTTGGGGGGGGGGGATCTCTCTGGACATGTTTTTGCCTGTTTTCCAGCTGAGTGGTTGTTCTTTTCCTCCCCTATTTCTGGGAGGTGTTTCTGTCTGGAGGAGGTTGTTTGTCTCTAGTCAGAGCAAGAGGGAGAAGAGAGTGGCCTGTCTGCGCAGATGTCAGGTAGGATGTGATGGGGATTCAGCTAGAGGCTGGGGGCTGGGCAGGCAGGTGTCGTCAGTAATAAGAACCTTGCTATAAGTGTTGTCCGTGTGTCCAGGTCCCGTTCAGATCCTCCTCCTGCCAGGAAACATCCCCAGAACTGCCTGGGTGGAATTGTATGTGGCCCTTGCCAGGGCTCAGGTCTGTGCCGCCGTAATCCGCTTTACATTGGTCAGTAGCCAGAAGATGTAAGAGGGAGTGTTGGCAGAGGTGCTGGGAACCGTGAATAACACATCCCAATAGGCTGCAGCAGCTGACCTAGCCATGTCCCTTGCTCAATCTGTGCCTCAGTTTCTCTTCTGGATAATAGAAGAATAAGTTAAATTGGCATCTTATAGAATCACCAAGGCAGCTTTGTAATGGCCTGATGCCTGGTCCCAGCCTCAAATCTGGTAGGAGTATGCTTACATGCATCTGTCAGTAGAGACCTAGGTGACAGTGAGGACTGTTCTGGTCCCTTCTGTCCCAGACACTCAGTCAGCATGTGCCTCCTGCCCTGGAGACAATCTTCTAGGTTTTCATTTTTTCCAAGGCAAAGAGATATCACTCACCAACCCACAGCACACATCAAGAAACTTCTGTGGAACCCAGCAGAGGAGGCTACTTCCTTCTTAAGCCTCACTTCCTTATTTCCAAGGCTTATAAACACACACTACGGGCAACAAGGAATTGTACAGCCTCTTCGCTGTGTGGATTGGACCCACTGAAAACACAGAGTTAATCTTGCCCAAATTAATCACCCCAAGCTATTAGCCACTTGTACCCTTTCCCTGCTGGGACGACAGGTCAGGCTCTCACAGTTTGGACCTTATGAATAATTGTTTCCTCTTTGATGCTGAGCTTGTGTGTTTTTGATGAAAAGAAAATCCATGATTTTTTCCCCATGTGAGTTGAGGCTGCTGTTCACATGGGGAGACTTCTCAGCTCTCACTTTAATAACTCTGGCTTCTCTGACCTTTCATTCCTGTTCCCCTATTTATGCTACATAGATTGGTAGAAAAATCCAGAGTGCGCATCCAGGAGATGCTTTAGAAGCAAGCAGGCAGGCTGGTGGGCTCACTGACTGTTTTTTCTAGCACTTCTGCTTTTTAAATGCTCCTAAACAAATAGCCAGGCACCGTTGATCATTAGGAAGCCATGGGTGGAGAGCCAGCGCTTCAGCCAATTACTGGGGCAGGTCCAGCAGGCTTTACCCTGTGGGGTAGAGCCCACAGCACTCCAAGTATAATCAGAGCTCTGGCAGCCTGAGAATTTGTTTTAGGCTTAATTGGCCCGAGGCTGGTACATGGCCCCAGCTCTTTCTCTACAGCTATGCACACTGCTTTTTCAGTCCTAGAGTGGATGAGC
Organism: Peromyscus nudipes; assembly: GCA_902168325.1. Taxonomy (NCBI): domain Eukaryota; kingdom Metazoa; phylum Chordata; class Mammalia; order Rodentia; family Cricetidae; genus Peromyscus; species Peromyscus nudipes. The sequence goes on from CABHPH010000294.1 coordinate 27,425, forward strand.
TGCTTCCACGAGGCCTCGTTCCATTAAGAGAAAGCCTGGATGCTTGCCACATGAGAGGCACACAGCAGAGACCACCCACCCGCCACACCCCTAGGACTTGCTGGGTAATGCGACATGCTGGAGTACCTGAGATTACAAAACCACCTTTCTTGCTTAATTCTCCACTCCAAGTAAATTCTCTCCTCCTCGGCATCCTCAAGAGTAAAACGTGCGCACACAGGTGCCTCTCACCCTCCTGCCTCTCCTTTAATCTTCGTCATGGAGTAAATCACAGTGTCGTCTCTACCCACTGTCCTGTTAGTGACTACAGGGGCGCCAGAAGGGGACTCGGAGGAGAGATGGGATCCATCTCGCTCTGTTCTCACACCACAGTGTCAGTGCAGAGGACTTCTATGGCCTCAGAAAGCGCCGGGGTCTCCCCACTGAGAATTTGTGCACCGGGGACACCAGCTGGGTATCTCCTAACTCCATTTATTTGGGCACTTTCTACCTGGAGATAGTGCCAGATCCCACAGGTCTGGGGCTCATTCGTTAGTTCCTTTCCCTCTGCACCACCAGGCATGGCCCTAGGTTGCTTCCACCTGGGCTTCTGACCAAGCAATGGAAACTGGTTCCCACTTTTGGGTTCAGTGTTAATTTGTCCAAGTGGCACTGAGCTCAGGAAGAGGTGCTCGGGGCAAGGTGTGATGCAGGAGTGTGGGCTTCCATGCTGGCCCAGGAATATCTGCATGTTCCAATACCTAGATGCTTCTAGAACTTTGTCCTTTTGGGTTTTTAATGGGAATTTCATTACTTAGCATGATTGCCAGAATCATGGGCCACTAATAATCAACTCAACCTTTAGCTGCTCTGCCCTCAGCAGAGTTGGAAATAGGGCTGACTGTTCTCCTGCTTTGTCTTTCCAGGGACACGCCCCCATCCCTAAGAGAACTAGGAGCTATCAGCTCTCAGTCAATGTGTGCAAAGTGGCATCATCAGTTCAAAGACTCCAAGGACTTTAGGAAGGGTATGCCAGGGAATAGGAGGAAGACAAAATGCATATTTTACCATGTCACAGCATATGTCCCCAGCATACTATGTGACTGAAAATTGGAATTTACCCTGTTCTGGTTTGGGTTTATGCATGAGGAAAATGGGGGGTGGGGACAGGTAGCTCTCTTCTGATTGTTTCCCCTGGAACCAAATGATCTCAACCTCCTTTGGAGCCTCTGTGATGAACAGTTTTTTGTCGGCTGGGGCAAGTTTCCTCAGAGCTGGGTGTACCTGGAAACAGGAGAGCAGCTCACCTTCGGCATCTGTCACCATTTGTCACATTTCTAAAGAAGATCTCTGTAGATCATGTGCCAATTTGTTGGGGGCAGCTGTCCATCAAGGCAGAACCTGGAGCATTCATCTTGGGACCTGGCAGCTGCTACCTACACAGAACAGACGATGCCCTGAAGGAATGTCAGTGACAACTCCTCTGAGAGAGCCACAGCATCCTGTGACATGTGATGTGTGCAGACAGGGAGGGACTCCAAAGAGAGAAGGCCTGTGTGGGATTATTGTAAACCTCACACCCAGTCTGCATATGTCTGCACCCAAGGACAGTATGTCTCCAGAGACCCTGGCCCCATTTGACAATATCTTAAATGGCAGCATTAAAATTCATATTCAGTTCTGAAAATTCATGGAATGCTCAGGAGAGGTTCTGTGTGACCACTCAAACTTCGAGGAATTATACATTATTTGTGCAGCAGATAATCAGAGTGCTGGTGGAGTCTGTGGTGAACTACACAGAAAGTCTTTCTTCAGGGGATCTGACATGAGAATGCACTGTGAAGCAGCCGATGTGAGGCAGCCAGGCAGGCAGGCATCACCTAATGTGACAAGGAGATATCTGGGGCTTAAGGAGCAACTTGAGGAAAAACTGACCTGGATGTGAGGAATGTGGGAGGCTAAGTATCACAATAGACATTGGGAGCTGGCTGGGAGAGGGTGGTGCTCTAGGCTCAGGTGTGAACAGGGTGTGAGGGCAGTTCCCTGCACCTGTAACAATGCTCCTCACCACTGCTTCACAAGAGTGTTCCCTCTTTCTAGAACTCCTCCCTTCCCATCCATCACCACAGCGCTCTGCCCTGACCTCCTACAGAGGGGCTACAGATATTCTCTGTCATGCCACCTTTCCCCCGAAACAATCCAGAGGATCACAGAGATCAGTAGAAACACAGAATAAGAGCCAGGAGCATCATCATGCTTCTCATAAGAACTGGTAGAGAAAAATGAAACAAAGGAATAAATAAGAACCCCAGAGACCAGCTAAGATGTCGCCCAGCTTGAACTAGTTCACCTTCAAAGATCCTTAGAACTCAACCTGAGAAAGAGGAATGATCTAGACAGGTCAGAGTCTGGGGTGCCTATGAGGGATGAGCTATAAAAGCCAAATTCTGAGGGCTGCCTCTGAGGAATGATCTAGACAGGTCAGGTCAAAGTCTGGGGGTGCCTATGAGGGATGACCTATAAAAGCCAGGTCCTGGGGTACCTCAATGGATGATCTAGACAGGTCAGAGTCTGGGGTGCCTATGAGGGATGATCTATACAAACCAGGTCCTGGGGGTACCCCAATGGATGATCTAGACAGGTCAGAGTCTGGGGTGCCTATGAGGGACAATCTAGATTTTAAGGTTGTCTCACTTTAACTTCACAGGGCACCATCCCTAGAATGGAATCCCAGGCTGGGTGAATACAAAAGACTAAGACAGCTGAGCACCATTGATGGGGAAATGTCTTTCTGTACACTGTGAATATGTGTTTCTCTGGTTGGTTGATAAATAAAGCCATTTGGCCTATGGTAAGGCAGCTTAGAGGCAGGCAGGAATTCAAAGGGAGAGACAAGAAGAAGGAAAGGAGAGACGCCAGTGAGCTGCCCAAGGAGCAACATGTAATGGGATGCAGGTAAAGCCACAGAAAACGTGGCAAAACATAGATTTATAGAAATGGGTTAATTTAAGATGTAAGAGCTAGCCAGCAGGAAGCCTGCCACGGCCATAGTTTAAAAATAATATAAGCCTCTGTGTGTTTACTTGGGTCTGAGCTGCTGAGGATTGAGTGGGACACAGGAAAACTTCAGCTACACACCATCATTCATCTCTCTCTCTGTTTTCTGTCTGTGGACATCACGTCTGTGGTCCACCCTCTCCGGCTCCTGCTGCCATGACTTCTGCCATGATGGTCCTTCAAACTAGGAGCCAGAATAAACAGACCCTTCCCTATTAAGCTGCTGTTGTCAGGGTATTTTATCACAGCAACTCATACAAGCACGTGTGTAAGTAACATGTAAATAACAACATCTTGTGAAAACAGAGATAAACAGTGTGTCAAAAGATTTGTCATGGCCGGGTGGTGGTGGCGCATGCCTTTAATCCCAGCACTCGGGAGGCGGAGGCAGGCGGATCTCTGTGAGTTCGAGGCCAGCCTGGTCTCCAAAGCGAGTTCCAGGAAAGGTGCAAAGCTACACAGAGAAACCCTGTCCCAAAAAACAAAAAACAAAAAACAAAAAAAAAAAGATTTGTTATCACAAGCTTATAGTGTCAGATTGGTTTAAGGTTTGAAAATCAATCAGTTCACTTCACACTTTTTTTCTTCCAATGAGCTTATATGTGGAATTATAAACTGAAGATGTTTCCTCAGAAATGTGTTTAACACACCTAACACCATAGTTTATCAGCACTGTGGATTTGTATTACTGACCAGGACCTGAGGCTCCCTACTGCTGCACAACATCGCAAGAATGTCACATTGCACATTTCATACAGTAGAATACCATCTCTTGCAAAAAAAAAATCTATTCTGGGGTTTAGCACTTGCTGTTCTTCCAGGGGACCCAGATTTGATACCCAGACCCCAGGTCTGATGGCTCACAATTCCAGTTCCAGGGGATCTGATGCCCTCTTCTGGTCTCCTAGGGTAACCGCACTCATGTGCACATACCCACATGCACACCCACAGGTGCGCATGCATGCATATACACATAACTAAAAACTAAAGTAAGTCATCTTTTAAAAGAAGGAAATTCTGAAACACTACAATATCAATGCTCTCTTATATGCTAAGATAAATAAGTCAGGCAATACTGTCTGGTCCCCCCCTCCCCCCATTTGTAGCTGCTAAGGCAGAACATGGGGGGGTAAGGGGTCTCTCAGGGGCTACTGTTCAGCAAGAAGGTTCAGTGTGAGAGGGTCTGTGGCTCTGAAGGTAGGTGGTGACAGTTACAATGTTCTGAATGTATTTAATGAGAACACACTGTGTGCCTAAAGTGATGAACATGAAAGTTTTTATGCAATACAAGTTTTATTTGAGACAAGGTATGTCAGGCTGGCCTCGAACTTGCGACCCTTCTACCCCTGCCTCCTGAATGCTGGGACTGCAGGTGTGTGCTGCCACACCTGGCTCTGTCCTCTTACCACTGGAGAGACCTCCAAGGATGTGGACGTGCCAGTCACATGAAGTGATCTCTACAAACAGGCAGAACACCAAGGGAACCAATCCAGAAACCCAACAGATAAAGCTCACAAAAGAAATGGGCAGAGAACCCACTCTAGGTACGCAGGACTGTTTGTGCTAATTGAGTTGTGAGCACTATGAAGATGCCAGGGACAAGAAGGGACAGGCTTTTCAGGGCCATGGGCTGGCAAAGGCAGTGCAGGGGGGTGGCAGTTGATTTTCTGGGGCCGCGTGATGAATTACCAGGCACTAGCTTTCTTAAAACAACAGAGATTTTGCCTAGAACACCAAGCTAACAGTTCTGGGCCTAAATGGCTGAAATTGAGTGGTGAGCAGAACTACTGACTCCTGACTGTTGTGGGAGGTGACTTCGTCTAGTGGTTTCTAACAGTCCTCGGAGTTCCTTGGTTTATATTGCCATCTTTTCCTGTGTGTGTCTATGCTCCCCACATGGCTTTATAAGGACATCAGTCATTAGATCAGGCTTATTAATTCTGGATGACCTCATCTTAATTTAGGCAATTATATTCACAAACAACCAATTCTCCAGTGAAGTCACATTCTGAAGTTCTGGGTAGACACAAATTTGGGGGAGGGTAGAACTCCAACCCAGCCTAGACTCAAGGTTGTGGGAGAATAAAATAATAATACTGGGAATTTGACAGCACCAGATCTCACAGGTTCAGAAACATTTGGCCAAAGTTTGGCTGTTATTTTAAAGGCTGCTCCACATTTCTGAACAGAGAGACGTGAGGTTGGATCAGTGCCTTTAGAAGTTGTATGGTGGAGATGGCTTCAGACCAGGTCTTGAACTAGTCCACAGCAGGGGGAATGGCATAGCATGGCTGTTTTGAATTGATCGTCTGGAGAAAGGACATAAACATCTCACCATGGATCAGTCTGCCCAGAGTATGTATGTGCTGAAGGGATGCTAAGTCACTGAGGTGAGCATGGGCTCAGTGCATGCTCTCAGTTCATCCTGTGGCTGAAACCCAGGATGCTTTTTGTACAGTCTGAGCTGTGTCTCAGTTAAACTGAGGTGTTGTAATAAAAAGCCTCAGAAGCCAGGCATGGTGGCAAGTCTTTAATCCCAGCACTCGGGAGGCAGAGGCAGGCAGATCTCTGTGAGTTCGAGGCCAGCCTGGTCTACAGAGTGAGTTCCAGGATAGGCTACAAAGCTACACAGAGAAACCCTGTCTGGAAAAACCAGAAAAAAAGAAAGTAAAAGCCTCAGACCAGGTGTGAAGTTCACTCTGTTGTCAACTTGACTGGATGTAGAATCACCAAGAAGATGAGCAATGAGCATGTCTGGGTTTCCAGAGAGCTTTAACTAAGACTCAGCCTGAGTGGGGTGATCACCCATGGCTGAGTCCTGAAGACAATTCTTCCTCTATTAAGTTGTTTTCTGTCAGGCATTTTCTCACAGCAATAAAAAAACGGTAACTAATAACACATTGGGTAACTTACGAATGGAAAAGTATTGCTCAGCATTTTGGAGACTGTGGAGCCCAAGACTGAGGTGCCAGTAGATCCCATATCTAGTTGGCTCCCTCTGCCTCAAGGATGGCACCTTCTGACTGCACCCTGACTCCATGGAAGGGGCAAGGCTGCTTCCTTCAGCTAATTCCATTAGTGCTAATTCCATTCATGAGGATGGCACCCTCACACTTAATGACTTTCCCAAAGCTGCACCTCAACACACGTTCAGATCTTAGCAGGCAGTTCAGATAACACTTGAGGAACAGAGAGAGCAGGTCTCTCTTACATCAGGTAAGGTGAAGCTCCAAGAAATGTGAAGAAGGACACTTTGTTGAAAGACTATTTTAACTTTCATCCAAACAATAATTTCCATGTCTAAGGCTCAAGTCAGGAACACCCATGTTCTAAAAAGCCTCTTTCTCCTCTCTTCCTCCCATTTATGCCCCAAGTCTTCTGCTTTTACTAAATTCCAGAGGTCAAGGAACAGTCTTCAGTGCATCGTCAAAAAGTGGGTGACACCCATCGCCTCAGGTAGCAAATGTCAGAGCTAGTGAGGACTGTGTTCAGGAACAGAGCTGCGTGTGCCTGCACTTCCCATCACAGATGGATCTCCTACAGAAAAGACAAGAATGGAAATTATCAACAAGCAAGTTAATGACCAAGCTCTGTGCTATCCCCGCCTCCCACAGAGGGTGCCAGGGCTCAGCAAAGTCCACAGATGGAGCCCACTTAAGGAAAATGGCACTTCCTAAAATCCAGTATGGCAGCCACGTTAATTGTCAACCTGGAGAGGAAAATAGAGAGGCCATTACACAGAGGGAGCTCTGTGGTGGCCTGCCCATGAAGGAAAGCTGTTCCCCAATCCCACTCCACTCAGGTACAGACATACATGGAGGAGGAAAGTGCTCCCTGAAGTGGACACTCAGCAGAAAGTCCTCTGGCTTGGTGCACCCTGTGTCCTCCAGGCCACTGCAAGTAGCCCGACGGCAGCTCACAGGCTCATTTATCTGCTCACCCACCTAAGCTGTCTGACTTTAGACACCCGAGGGGGTTAATGATGGGGAAGCAACTCAGTGCATGCTCTCCTGATAGGTGCGATGCCTGCTGCTTACAGATACAGGGACTGCATTGTTGCTAACTGCGCTTTTCTCCCAATGAGACAGAGATTAATTACAGGATCTATGGGAAGAATTCCATTCATGAATTTGGGTCCTTGCATTGGAGGAGGCAGAGACAGATCCGGAGCGCATCCGCCATGATGCCTGTCAGGGGAGGATGCAGACAACAGATGGGCTTTAAATGCACGCATTTCAGAAGATTGTTTCTTCTTTCATGGATGGAAAAGCAAACCCACCAGGCTTTTTAAGGAGCATGTGTAAATGCAGAACAATTATGCCTGCTGTCTGCATTTCAAAGCTGCAGCAGGCCTGGCTCAGTAATTGAAAGAGAACTTGAACTTGGAACTCATCTCCTAGAAGTCACTTTTGCGAATTACTCTTGGGGGTTGGCTCATCAGTCAACAAAGCAACTGTTATCACAAAGCTGACGCTCAAGTACAGCTATGAGCCCCTGTCACTCACTCCAGCCCATTAGGTTACTCCAGTGACCTTGAGAGTGGACTCCAGTGACCTTGAGAAGGGGAAAAGAGGAAGCTAGTAAAACCTCTGCACGGACTCCCCTCCCTGAAAGGTGGACACACCTTTGTAAACTGCTGCTATTTTGAGCCAGAGCTTCCTGGTCAGCCAGAGAATGGAGGGGCAGATGGGCTGAGTGTATCCATGGCTCCTATGCAGGGTCTTAGGTCCACAGGCCACACAAGCCAAGTCCAGATCTCTGCTACTGGGAAGGCTGACCCAGCTGGCATCTTAGCAGGAAGGGTCCTGAAATAAGAATAGGTGGTTGTGGCCAGAGAAAGAAAGCAGTATGTATACATTCTTGTTAATTCTATGTTCTGTACCTTGTAACCAGAGTTTCTCTGTCCCATCTCATTCCTCAGCCTCTTCCAAATAATCACTCAGAGGTTTATATTATTTATAAATGTTTGGCTGATAGCTCAGGCTTATTACTAGCTAGCTCTCACATTTAAATTAACCCATTTCTATTAATCTATGCATTGCCACATGGCCCATGTCTTACCAGTTCTCTGGCATCGTGTTCCTTGGGGGGCTGGATTTAATCTCCCTGACTCCACCCTTCTTTATCTCCATCTTTAGTTTGATTGTACCCCCCAACCTTATTATGCCTCACCACTGACCAAACAGCTTTCTTTATCAGCCAGTGAGAGAGACACATATTCACAGTGTACAGAAGGACATCCCACAGCAGTACCTAGCTTGTCGTTACTTCCCCAGCATCCAGAACATTGCCTGAACACTCTCACATCTCACCCAAGAATCCCTCAGTAGAGTAGAATGTCTTGAACTTCAGGGCTCATTCTTAGGGTACAGGTTTATTGGGCTGCCATCTGGGAGTAGGGCTGGGGTGAGACTATCTGAAGTTTTACTACCCCATAAACTGCTCTTCAGACCTAACTTCCAGAAGCAACAGAGTTTCTAAGAATAAGCCTTGTTTCTGGAATACGAGCAGAATGAGGCACAGAGAAGCTGAGTCCTGAAAACAGCATCATGTTCTTGGTTTTGATCTGTCTTCTCTGATAGCCAGTGGGTCATTATTTACTCATCAAAACAAACTCTTAGGAGGAGGAGAGGCATTAGGCTGTCTCCCTGTCTTGTACTGAGAATGATCTCTTGTATATTCTATTTTTGACAGCACAATTGAAATTAATCAAAGGCAGAATGTCCCACTTGATTATAGAAACCCCCCTTGAGTTAGAGCCGTCAAGTGGGAGGCTCATTCACAGTGTTGTTTGGCTAACACACGCAGGCCTCTTGGGTGGAGCTGTTTCTCAGCTTCCTAGTCAGTGAAGCCACATTGGTAGTGTGGGATTAACCATATTGGGAGTATTTACACCACAGCAGTTGGAAAATCCCATAGAGGATGGCTTTTGTGCATCATATATCAGCCCAACTTGCTGTGGACTGACATCTGCTCAGAAAGTACAACTTACTTTGGAGTTTAAAGGCATGTAAGAGAAGGAAAACTACTAGAATGAGGTGACAGAATCACTGGAGTGAAAGATAAAGGCACAACCAGCTGTCCTTATGGGATGCCATGCTCAGAGGACCAATGTGACCTATAATGCACTTCAGAGCCTTCTGGGCACTCACTGACAACCTACAGTTTACAATGATCCTCTGATGCCACCTGCGTGGATCTTCTCAGCTACTCCATTGGTCGGCAACATCAGCCAGCAAGCACTTCTAGAATTCTTTGTGTCTATGGTTATGCCTGGCACTGATGGGTGTGCAAAGATATTTGCAGCCCTGCCCCAGATGAGCTGGGATAGAAGTAGAGGAGGGATGGAACCAAAGGCTTTGAGCAATCCACGAGCAGCACAGTAAAAGGCTGGGGGCAACCTGGAGTCCACAGCCTGGACCTTCGGGAGTTAGGTCCCTGCTCATCCGTGACCATACCTGTGTGCCTCCTTCCTTCCCACCATCAGCCTCACTATACTCCAGTATCTCACTCACACCCGAGTCTCCCCTGAACTGCCATGGGAGCTCCACAGGCCAAGTCTATGATCTGCTTGTCTTTGTGGCCACTCTGTACATCACAGTTTCCAACAGATGTCTGACATCTGGCAAGCTTGATGAGTGGAAGACTGAGTGAACAGATGGATGGATGGATGGATGGATGGATGGATGGATGGATGATGGCCTTCACCTGAAATATGGTCAGTCTTGAGTGAGGAAAGAGGCAGGTATCCAGGGCAGTTCTTAGCATAAACTAAGACCTGAAAACACCATAACATGAGCTCGAGTCAGGGGCTATGAGGAGTCAGGGCACCTGAAGCTGGAAGCTTGTGTTGGGGGAAGCATCAGGGAGTAAGGTGGAAGGGGGAAGTAAAATGCAGATCAGCTTGAACCTGGCTGAGTAGGTCAGAGATTTTCTAATTATGTTCTGCCAGAGAACCCCAGGGCTCTGCAGAAGCACTTCAGGAGTTCTGTAAATAATTTAAATTTAATTTCCCAAATTACATATTTTAAACAGTAATATGATTACACCGGCACACACAAATTTGGTTTACACTAAATTTTAACACATTGTCGACCTCCAGTGAGTTAACTGGTGCTACCAGACCAATTCTCTCATTCAGACCGGGCTGTAGCTGTTGGATGGAAGACTGTTCTGAGTCAGCAGCATGAATGGCTGTTTTAAGAGAATGCGTCTAGTCTTTTCCACGCTGTGCAACTTAAATCAAATACCATCATCCTATGCTGGGGATAATGGAAGAGTTCCGGTTTTTCCGTAAACCCAGATTTCAGGTTTTAATGTGCCCCCAAACAGCCTAACCTCATTGTACTCACGAGGGTTCAATCATTGGAACTCATGAGATAAACTTGCATTGGTGTTGCAAAGTACCTAAGCAGAAACATAGATCTTACAACCTCAGGTGTCTTACAAGGATAAAGGCAAGGGGCAGCTAAGAAAATCCAATTTGCCCTCAAAAACCCAAACTGACCATTTTCTAAAGAGTAGTAAAACTAAAACCTCCATGGGGTGAATAGTTTCTTTGTTTGGGGAAAACACTGTTGTGGAATAGAATACCTGTTTAACTATGTAAAGATGTGCTGCATTTGTTCATGATACATTTGTTTAACTATGTAAAGATGTGTTGCCATTTCACTTTGTCTGCCTAAGGCACCTGATTGGTCTAATAAAAAGCTGAATGGTCAATAGCTGGGCAGAGGAGGGATAGGTGGGACTGGCAGGCAAAGAGAAAAAGAGAGCCAGCCAGCCAGCCAGATACAGAGGAAGCAGGATGGACAGTATATAGATGAGGTAAATGAGTCTTGGGGCAGCACATAGATTGATAGAAATGGGTTGATTTAAGTTAAAAAAAAAAAGCTAGCTAGAAACAAGCCTAAGCTAAGGCTGAGCATTCATAATTAATAACAAGTTTCCATGCCATGATTTGGGGGCTGGTGGTCCAAGAAAGCCTACTACAAAATATCCAATTTGGGTTCCTAGATCCAGCCAAAGAGTTCAGCTCACTTAAGAACCAAGGGGGATGGGTGGCTCTCACTTCTCCAACAGTCTCTTCCCTTTAGTCACCAAAGAAAGAGGAGCAGACAAGGAAGAACCAGACAGGCCTAGTAACCTGTCCAGGGGGTTTCTTGGTCTGCTAGCTTCTGGAATCTCCTGACTTTAGACCATCAGCTCCTGGCTGTAAATGGCAGTCGGGACCTGGGCTTAGAAAGACACTCTTTTAATAGCTATTCACAGCTTTGACATACCACAGAAGTTTCAGCCAAGATACCATGGGACAGTCCTGATTATAGATCAGCCTTATTTTAAAAACATTTTTTAAATCTTTATTTTTTCAAGTGTTTGAATGTTTTACCTGCATGTATGCCTAGAGCCCTCTGAGACCAGCTTTCCTGGCAATGGAATTATAGACAGTTGTGAGCTGATGTATGGGTGATGGGACTCAAACCTGAGTTATCTGCAAGAATAGCAAGTGTTCTTAAGTGTTGAGTCATCTCTCCAGTCCTGGTCCTTACTCTTTTAAATGAAGCTTATTACAAGTGTAATTCAATATGACTTCAGACTTATATTTGTAGACCTTGGAAGGTGTTATGGTTTGCATATGAACCCCCCCCCAAGCTTGTGTTCAAAACTTGGTCCCTAAGTGGCCAGAGATGAGGCTTTGAGGAGTGGTTGGGTGATGAAAGCTTGGATCTAATCAATGGATTAATCCATTGATCAATTCACAACATGGTGGCAATACTAATTAGGAGATGGGCCCACGTGAAGGCATTAGATCACTGAAGTGTGCCCATCTACTCTCTGGCTCTTGTCCATCATGAGATAAGCAGCTTTGAACCAACACATGCTCCTCACCATGAGCCTGCCTCACCACACACAACCCAGAGACAGCAGAGCCACATGACCATGAACTGAAAACCCAGAGACCACAGTGCAAAATAATTCCTTCCTCTCCTGAGTTGTTTTCTTGAATGTATTTGTAGGCATTTCATTCACCAGTGATGAAAAAATGACTCAGCATGGAAATTCAGCCACAAGCATTCTTTGTCAGACCTGATATCCAAAGTTTTATTATTTAAAACGAAATCTGGTTTGTGTTTAACTCATAGTCAGGAGCTTGAAAGTAAGAGTCAGAAGTGATAGGAATGAGAAAGGTCTTCGTGATACTGTCTCATAGCACTCAGTGTTTGTAGGGCCAAATGGAACCACGTGTAACTCCTGAGGAACTGAGTCCACAAGGATAGCAGTCTGTCTGAGCAGGCAAATTGTCCTGATGCTCTCCCATGAGTTGGTCTTGTGTTAGCTGTCTCCCCATCTTCACTGTGAAGTCCTTGTAAGTGGTTGTTACTATGGTACCGACTACTGTTCTGAACTTAGATGTATTCAAGAGAACACAGCCTCTCAGAGATGGAAAAAACCGCCTGGTGGCCAATCAGAGTGGCTCAGAGGAGCAGACCATAGGACAGGATCAAAGGGTCTCCCTGACCCCAAACATCTCACTCACAGACCTGCACTGGGGCCAGAATGATGCCAGCACTGTAAGCCCCTGGACTCACGAAGGGCTGTCATGTTTGTGGAGATGCTCACCCTGCAGCACTACATTCTCAGGTATTGAAGCATTGTGGAGATCCTTCACCCAGTCCTGCCAAGGATGCTGTCTAATATGGACTGGGATAGTTGGTTTAATGGAGGAAACACAAGTACTTTTCCCTCCCATCCCCTTATCTGAGGGATAAAGCGTTGGGACTAATTACCTGCCTCTACCTCTTCTTGCCCGCAGCCCAGCCTTTGATCAAGCATTTAACAGATTGTTTCATACATAAAGATCACTGGTTCTGATTGCTGTTGATTTCATTTTAATTGCTGGGATGCTCTAACCCCAATCTCTAAGTTGCTTAGAGGCAAGATGGTGACTTTACTTCTCCAGGGTAGCATTCCCCCTCTGACTCCCTTGGTCACACTTTCCTGGGCAGACTTGCTGTTATGAGTCCTGGGGACCAGCATTTACTGTCTACTCTTTGTGTGGGCCTGTGTATGCTCTTCCATTTGACTCGCAGCTCTGTGCTGTCCAGTGTGATAGCCACCAGCCATGTGTGACTACAGAGCCCATGGCTGTTCTGAATTGAAATGTGCTCTACATAGACATGAGAATCCCAAGATTGAAGGCTGCTCTTTTTAATCTACTGGCTTAGGTGAGAAATTGAATTTCACCTATTTTCTCTGTGTCTTTTTGTTTTGTTTTTGTTTTTTCAAGACAGGGTTTCTCTGTGTAGCCTTGACCTGGAGCTCACTCTATAGACCAGGCTGGCCTCGAACTCTCAGAGATCCACCTGCCTCTGCCTCCCAAGTATTGGTATTAAAGGCATGCATCACCACTGCCTGGCTTCTCTGTGTCTTTTAATATATCATTACTAGAAAACTTAACAATATAAGCTTGGCTTGCACTTGTGCCTCTTAATTTATTCCTTTAGTGCAATATTGTTCAAAATAATCACAGGTGCTATTACTCTTAGTTCTCAGGTGAGGGCTGTCATGTGAGGGCAGAGGTTAATGCAAGACTCAAAGGTCACGTGGCCATAACTAGAGGAACAGTCATCTGACCCCAGGTCTGTCTAGCTCTAGACTTTACAAATTCATGGGAACAATGTGTTTTACCATCACTCACATTTACAACTCACTAAGTGTACTTTAATTCCAAACAAGAGATTAGAGCCCACCCATGGGTTAGAGGAGAGAGTGTGTATATGTCTCAGACCAGATCATAAAATCTCATCACTCCTTGGACCCGTGGTGTTCAAGTTCAACCCTGGGCCCCAGCATGCACTCTCTCTGCAGCCTACCCACACTTCTGGTTCATTTGTCACTTCTCGGAGTGAAGCATACAGTTGTCACTCCATTCCAGTTTGCTGATTGATGAGGGAAGGTGAGGAGATATGCTTTGATATATTCTGAAGGTCACACAGAGGTCAGAATGACAGCCTCCTTGTGCAGATGGAATGACCAGAGCCAGGGACAGTGGCACTCATGAATTGCATCAGGACCTTCCACCTTGTCATTCCTATTTATCAGCCTTTAATAAAAGCCTTTTCCCTCTCCCTGGAGGCTGGAGGAGCAATATTATATATCTGTGGTTTGGGATCTGACAGGAAATTAGTAATTTACCCAAGGAGGTTGGGCAGGGGAAGGGAGAGAGAACAGTCACCAGCTAGGATTTGTGAACATTTGCTAAAGTGTTTTTGAGAGTCCCTTTATTTCTAGAAACAACCAGGAAAAAAACAAACAAACAAAAAAAAAAAAAAAAAACAGTGTTTGAAGACGAAGCTTTTATTCCTAGTGTTGAAAATATCCGCCCGAGGTGGGGTTGTACAAGCGTCACAGAGGAAATTAGGTTTCTCTATTTCGCTGCAAGAACAAATGTTTGTAAGTGCAGTGCTAGCGAGGTCCCCTGGTAAAGAACATAAGTAAAGAGTTTTGCTTTGTTCTCCACCCATAGAAAAATGAATGCAACCTTTGTGTATATGCATTGGAGGTGCTGGGGCCTGAGAGCTGGGAGTAGCCCACAGGAGACGATTAAGGGAAAAAAAAAAAAAGTAAAATTCCTCTTCCCCTTTTGTCTGCCTGACTTAAATCCCAATTAAAACTTTCCTGCCATTTGTGGGGCCGCTGACAACAGGTTCCAAGTCACTGACGCTGGATGCTGTCCTTCTCCCAGAATACCAATGTAAGGCTTCCAAACTGCCCTTGGTGCTAATCAGAGGCCCCAGGGACGGAGCTGTACAGATTGCTAGGGGCTCTGATCCAGTGTGTTCATTCATTTATCTTGTTTCCCCCCCCGACATGCTTGCTGTCAGCTGCAGAGCTAAATACTGAGGTATTCTGAGGTGGTTAACTTCAGCTGAAGCTGAGAAAATAGCTTTCGGAGGCCCTCATCACCAAATCAATCTGCCCGGCAACCCCCTGAAACTACAATAATATGTTCTCACAAATTCTCTTCTGGTGCTTGACGGCCCTGAGAAGTTATTTTTTTCAATTTAGTTTAATTTCTCTCTCTATCTCTCTCTCTTTTTATTTTTGCAAATTGAGTTTTTATTTCCCTTGTTCATTATTCAAAATTCCTTTGGAGGCAAAGTCTGTAAAAAAAAAAAAAAAAAAAAAAAAAAAAGTGGTTTTTTTTTTCTAGTGTTTAACCCTGTGCTGCCCTGTACCTTGTTGCTTGTGTCTCTGCTTGCAGAGAAAACAGGGTCAAAGACATCCTTGGTCAGCTCTCCGAAAGGCTGCCCCTGGGGGCTAACTCCCTGGTCCAAAGGGATTTGTCATCCCATGTACTCTGTGCCCTTGAATTCGATGGGAGAAGAGGGGAACAGCAGAACAGGACTTCACCACATTCACTTTGGGTATCAGAGCACAATGGGGGGTAGGGAAATGCCCAGGCCAAACTCACAGCTGTCCAGTTGAAAATTAACATGAACCACATATGAAATTATAATTTGTTCATAGCTATATAAAAAGGTAAAAATAAATCAATGAAATTGTTTTAATAATACATTTTATATAAGAAAATGTTTCCCAAATACTATCACTTCAATGCAGAATAAGCATGAATTATTAATACAGGTATATTACTTACAGCCACAGTGCTCAATAGCCCCATGCTGGGGACCTACCATACTGGGCACCATCGTCCAATAGCTGTGCCTATTATCTGGTTAGGGACAGATGTGTGAAGGTTTAGGAAGGATTGTGCTGGCTCAGCATGGGATTTACATGCCATGTCCCTGGTGTTTCTGCACTAAACTACTGGAGAAATGAATCGGATGATGGTGATTGGAGAATGGAGTTGCCAAGAAGTTTCTCAGGGGAGCTAGGACACAGAGGATGCCATGGATTAGCCAAGAACATAGGAAGTTACAAATGAGATTGGCAGCATCAGCACTTCCAGTGGCAGGGAAACTGAGGCAGGACTGTGCCTTGTACATGAGCAGCTCAGGGAGGAAGCTAGCATGTGAGGCATGACCTGGGGGCAGCCTGTCCACAGAGGGTGAGGCTGAAGATGGGCTGGTGTCACAGCAGGCTTTAGAGACACCTGTGGTACAGCCCAGCCCAGGAGAACAGACGGTCCGGCTCCAGTGTTGCCGGTTGGTCGGCTCCAGTTCTGCCGGTTGGTCCGTGAGTTGGTTGGTTTTCAACTTGACACAGGCTCAGGTCACTGGGCACAGAGAGAAGCTCAACTGAGAAAATGCCTCCTTCGGACTGGCCTGTAGGCAAGTCTAGGGGGCATTTTCTGCACTAGTGATTGATGTGGGAGAGCCAAGCCTGTCGTGGGTGGTGCCACCCACAGCGGAAGACACTTAGCTGGACAGGAGGCGGGAAGCAAGCCCATGCGCAGCATCCCTCCGTGGCCTCTCCTTCAGCTCCACCCTCTAGGTCCCTGTCTTGAGTTCCTGCCCTGACTTCCCGCAAATGATGAACTGCGATGTGGAAGTGTGACCCCTTTCCTCTGTTGCTTTTGGTCATGGTGTTTATCACAGTAACAGAGAGGCCCACCAGGACAGCAGTCGTTCTGGGGTTGATGCCTGGCGCTGCCACTGAGGGGCTGTGGGTTTGGGTTTAACTTCCCTTTGAGCTTTGCTTCTGGGAAATGGCAGCAAGCAGGGCACTCACCCTACAGGAGCGTTGACAGGATCATAGGATGAAGTGGCTGGTGCAGGGCCTGCATCATCATCATCTCCACACTGTTCTCTTCCGTGGTGTTCAGAACCGTAACTGCTCTACGCTGGTTTCCACTGTACGGCTGGCACCGCGTGCGCTTCTGTCAGGGTGAGAAATTCTGGAGTCTTCAGTCATGGGGAGAGGAAGGCAGGCCACAGGCCTCCGTGTTGCCTCCTGTTGCTGTCGGGGTCAACAGGTCAGCGGATGTAACGCACGGCTTTATTAGTCTCAGACTAGCATACTTTACACCTGTCTGATCACCTCAGTCCTGGCCTTCTCCAAGAAATCCATAAGCCGGCGAGATGCAGTTCTCCTTAGGAGGAGGAGGGGTTTGGAACCACATGTGGGTGTATGGGCGGGCATGCGTGCTTGTGTCAGAGACAGAGCTGAACCTCACAATACCACGTTTGTTCTTCATTTCTCTAAATTTAGTTTTCCATTGGTGCATGCCTGCTATAATTGTGTTACAAGCTTGAGTCAATCTCATGCCCCTCCCACGGCACTGTCATTCCTGGTGTTTCTTAAGCTTTTGCAAGGTGCCAAGAGGTTGCGCCTATTTTCTCTAACCACATAACAGGTGTACAAGGTGGGAGAGCTGTGCCTGTTGCAAAGGCTTCTGACGGCGAGAGAGGGGCAGCGTCTTTGCAGCTCTCGTTTTAAGCCTCTGAGTTACACTCACCCAGAGAGAAATAAGCTTTGTGAAGACACGGGGTCTGCTAGGGAATTGACTGCTTCCCTGCGTTTGTCTGCTCTGGGCACTATAATTTTGACGGCAAAGTCAGACAGGTTGCTCAGTTCAGATATGTATCTGTAACAGCAAGTTAAAACAGTCTTTCACTGGAGGCTGTACAAAGACAGCCCAACAAATTAATTGAGAACAACAGAGACAGTGTGGAGGAAAGAGCAGAGTGCACGCATTTTATCATAGTCACTTGTGGTGTTTTATACAACTACTGTTCTGAATATTTCTTCCTCTTTTTCCCCTGCCTCTCTCCCTTCCTTTGTAATCGTTGCTTTTCCTGTTGCAACAGGAAATAGAATTCCTGGACGACAGCAGCTTAAGGAATGGAAGGTTTTCTGCCGCCATGGTGCGAAAGTCGTGAAGGCTGAAGCATGAGGCCGCTGGTCGCATTGCATCTACAGTCAGAAGGAAGAGAGGGTGAGAAGACATGCCCACACATCCTTTTTCTGTATTTTTTCTCAGAGTGAATATAGATTTATTGAGGGAAAGAGAAGAACTCCTGAGAGTGGGGAGGGCCTCCCAGGGAGAAATACTCTAGCAGTTCAGGACCCAAGCTCATGCAATTTTACAGTAGGCATTCCAACCGCAAGCTCGCTGGGGCAATCCCTCTCAGGCCTGGCAGAAGGTGACCTAACACAATCAACCCCTCATGGGTGTGCCTGGAGTGTGTCTCCTTGGTGATTCCAGCTGCTGTGAAGTTGACAACACACCATCAGGGCTCCTCTCCTCAGCCTCTTCTCATCCTTCTCCCTCCTCCTTTCATATCTCTCTCTAAATGGCATCTTAACTGTATTTACTCATTTATTAATTTATAGTGGGGGGGCACAGGAATGTCATGGTGTTTGTGTGGAGTTAGAGGTGATTCCAGGGATGGAACTCAGGCCCATAGGCTTGGCAGCAAGGACCTTTAGCTGCTGAGCCATCTTGCTGGCCCCTTCATCTCCATATCTTTATCAATAGCATGGCTGTTCTTGGTAGCAGCATTCATTGAGGCTCTAACTAATTACTAGTTGTATATAGTTTAAATAACTAGTACATCTTCCAAAAAAGGGAAAGGAAAGGTAAAGAAAAGAGAAGAAACAGAAAGGCTAAGATGAGAAGAGATACCATGGTCCAAAAATGATGCTCATTTTCGCATCTCCAAGTTCTAGGCTTCTCTATGGATGTTATTCTGTTCTCATGGTTCCCACCCAGAACTCAGATTTTGTTTGATTATTTAACTGTCACTATCATCATGTGCGTTTGAATCTCCTCAAAAGTGAGGTAGAGCTATGCATTCTGCCATACAGAAACTTCACCTTCCTCCAAACACCCACCCACATGCTGCCTCCTGCTTCTCTCAATGCCCCCAGTTACTCTTGTGACTTCCTGTAGAATTCATCACCTTCTCCAGTGCTGTGACTAACGGGGCATGCTAAGCCCCTCTGGAGTCTAAACCAAGAAGGAATTTTTTTTTTGGACAAAATTATGAAGACCACATGAGACACTGTTTGTCATGTGTCCTGTGTCTTCTCACAGTGACACTGCATGATCACTTCCATCACGGTGCTCAGAGTTAATGGAGAGTGAGTTCATGGCCTCACCCTTGTCACCTGTATAGTTCCCGCTGTTCTGTCACCACCCTATAATGACACTGAATGGGCTGGAGTGAGAGGAAACTGAGTCAGGCAGAGCGTTCCTCAGCCTGAGCTCAGTCTACAGAACAGGTCCCACAAGACATTGTCTCCGAAGGCAGAGCTTCCGAGTGAGCCGCACAGATGAGACCTCCTGGGAGGGGAGCGAGGCTCGAAGCAGCGATGGCCAGCAAAGCTTGCTGAAGATGGTGAGGGAGGAACTGGACCTGGGATGGGCAGGCAAGGACAAACACAGCGGAGCAGAACAGGCCATCAGAGGACAGCGACAAGCAGGAGTAGGAAGTGGCTGAACAGGTGGTGTCAACAAAGAGAAAGGGCGCCAACCCTGGAGCAGGTAGGTCCAGTGCCCATTAGATTGTACATCTAGTGCAGCAGTCAGAAGTCCACTGGCTGGGCGGTGGTGGCGCACACCTTTAGTCCTAGCACTTGGGAGGCAGAGTCAGGTGGATCTCTGAGTTTGAGGCCAGCCTGGTCTACAGAGTGAGATCCAGGACAGGCACCAAAACTACACAGAGAAACCCCGTCTCAAAAAAAAAAAAAAAAAAGAAAAAAAGAAAAAAAAGTCCACATGTGGGTAAAAGGGTAGTGGCACACACTTGTAACGGCAGCAACATCCAGGGGTGGAGGCAGGGAGATCTGTATACTGTATCTTCTCAGATGCACGGAGATAGAGATCAAGGCCAGCCTTGGCTACACGAGTCCCCACTTTCTCCCCAAAGAGAAGGGAAACAAAAAAAGTTTGCATATGGTATTTAAATTAAAGTAAATCTAACCAATTACAGTGGGCTATATCAAACATTCAGCTCCTTGGTCTTAAGAGTCACATTGCAAGATCCTGTGTCTACCGAATGTCTTGTTGGATGGATATTGAGCATCTCCATCCCAGTGGGGCAGCCTAGGATGCAGGTGCCATGCCGAGGACTGGAGACTTTTTGTGAGCTGTTAGGGGAAACATTTAAAAACATTTACGTAGGTTACAGGAGGGTAAAGCAGCTTGGCTTTTTTGATGAACACATGTTCAAGATTTTATTTAACTCATTAATTAGTGAAGGAACCAGTAAGATGTTACAACCTGTTCAGTAATTGACTTTTTAATATTAAAGTGAAATTCATAGAACATAAAGTTAACCATTTCGAAGTGATTAGTTTGACACCTTGTGGCTGAGAAAGACTTTCATTTTTTTCTAATCCAGTGCCTGTGTGAGGAGGGCAGGAGACAAGGAGAGTTGAAGGTCTGCTCTAGGTCACCAGGCTTGGAAGATTGCACTTTTACCAGGGAGGCAGCGTGGGTGGAGGAGGGTGAGGGAGGGAAGCGACCTTGCTGGGAAGAGCCCACCAGACATGGACTTCCTGTCCAGTAGTGAGGTAACTGCTCTGGCCAGGCAGCAAGCTCTCGGCTTGGCACTGGTGGTGAACGACACAGGAATGGCTTCCAGCAGGCAATAGAGATGGAGTCTGAGACAGGCTGACCACAGGACAGACAGGCAAAGCAGAGCATGAAGGACCGCCACAGGCCAGTGGATCTGCAGGAGAAGAGAAGGTGGGAAATGGTAGGAGAAGAAGTTCGTTCTTCCTGCAGGTTTTCCAGCGCCCTAGCTGCACGCCAGGTCCTGAGGCCAGGGCAGCAGTGATCAAAACCCCAGCACCTTTCAGACTCCTGCTGCTTATGCACTAGAGAAGACAGAGCGCAGGCCTGGGAAACTGGCCAGTATTACCAAGTGCTTCAGGGTACGGTGATGAAAAGTGTAATATGTTAGGGGTTGGCAAGCAGGCGGCAAGCAGGTCCAGGGCTTAGAATGATGGCAATACGGGAAAATGAGGAAGCTGAGCCAGGGGAGGTGGCAGGGAGGAGTGGGAGCCAGGAGGAGGAGTGGGAGGAGGAGTGGGAGCAGGGAGGAGGAGTGGGAGCAGGGAGGAGGAGTGGGAGCAGGGAGGAGGAGTGGGAGGGGCTGACACCATCAATTTTGCAGAAGCCTTAGGGAAAAAGGAGGAATTGAAAAGGGATCTATCGGGAAGGACTCAGATTTGAGAAAGGGCGACAGAGAGATTGTATTCCATGGGAGACAAACAGAACAGCAAAGCGGAGGACAGCCCTGTGTGGGAGTCAAATTGCCCTGACACTGTGCTCAGGAGGTCAGTGGGGCTTCTGGTGCACTTTACAGGATTAAAGGGCTGTGCACACTCCTGGTAAAACCTCAGAGAACAAAAGAACTCCCACCCATTCCCAGAGGCAAACACTGGTGCCAATTCCTTTTCAATTCTGTATTGTTTTAGATTACATATGTGTGTGTGTGCATGCATGTGGGTATGTGCATGTGAGTGCAGATGTTTGCAGAGGCCAGAGGCATCAGATTCCCCTAAGGCTTGTGTTACAGGTTATAGTGGTATTCTATTTGTACTGAAATGTGATTTTATTTGTATGTTAATAAATAAAGTTGCCTAGAGGTCAGAGCTATTAGCAAGCCATAGCGAAAGCCAGGGCGGTGGTGGTCCACGCCTTT
Organism: Peromyscus nudipes; assembly: GCA_902168325.1. NCBI lineage: Eukaryota > Metazoa > Chordata > Mammalia > Rodentia > Cricetidae > Peromyscus > Peromyscus nudipes. The sequence continues at coordinate 49,081 of CABHPH010000294.1, forward strand.
AATCCCAGCACTTGGTAAGGGGCGGTGGTGGTGGTCCACGCCTTTAATCCCAGCACTTGGTAAGCAGAACTAGGTAGATCTCTGTGTGTTCAAGGATACAGCCAACATTGGAGACACACGCCCTTAATCTCAATACCAACCATAGAAAACCTGGAGGTCTATACAGACAGGCAGTAATGAGGCAGTCACGTAGTTGGGTTTACAACCAATGAGAAGGCAGAACAGAACTCTTATTTAAAGGCGAACGCACAGGGAGTAGTTCTTTTTTGGAGAGGTCTCTTGGCGGGAGAGTCTAGCTGGCGGAAAGTGGTAAGACTCTTAGCTCTGACCTCTTGGGCTTTCATCTTTACATTGGCTCTGTGTTTCTTATTTAATAAGACGGTTGGTTACATCTACAACAGGTAGTTGTGAGCCATTTGACATGAGTTCTGGGAACTGACCTCTGGGCATCTGCAAGACCAGTACATGCTCTTACCTGCTGGGCCACCTCTCCAGCCCCTGGAGCTAGTTCTTGACGCATCCGTCCAGGAAAACTCTAGACATATGCAACTGTGCTGTGGTGTGTGTGTGTGTGTGTGTGTGTGTGTGTGTGTGTGTGTGTGTGTGAGAGAGAGAGAGAGAGAGAGAGAGAGAGAGAGAGAGAGAGAGAGAGAGAGAGATGTTGACCCCTCTTCCATCTTTATTTACATAGTTGGGAATATGCATGATTCCACATCTTGCTTGGTTTTGTTTTATACACAAGCTTTGGAGATCATTTCCGTAGAAAGGGAAGAATCTAATTATTTTTAATGGGTACAATTTTTAATGTGCTATAAGCTTTTAACAGCTTCAATTCACAGGTACTTAAGTTGTTTCTGCTTTTTTTTTTAACACATGACATTGCAGAGAATATCTTATACTTTTCCCCTTTGTAATTGTGGTAAAAAAATACATAATGTAAAGCAGACCGTTTAAATCATTTTTAAAATGCCTTCTACTGGCATCTAATACAGCCACAAGATTGTGCAAGCATTCTGACCCATTTCCAGAACTTTCTACCACACAGAAACTCCACTAAATAAGCTTGCTTCCCCCTTTCTCTTTACATTCTATGAACCCTACCTGCTCTAAGTACCTCACATCTATGATGTCACAGAGTTGAGCATAACGTCCTTGAGATTCTTCCTTGTTATAGCACAACTTAGATTTTCCTTTCTTTAATTTTTTTTACGTGTGTGTGTGTGTGTGTGTGTCAGAGGACAAGCTGCTGGGGTCAGTTCTCTCCTTCCACTTCTTGGTTCTTGGAATGAACTGAAGTCATCAAGCTCGGCAGCAAGCCTGCTAAGCCATCTCACCAAGGCATTTCCTCCTTTTCAGGGCTGAATGTCCTCCACTGTGTGTGCATCCTGCTTAGTCACTCACTTGTCTGTGGACGTTTGGTTGCTCCCATCTTTCAGCTGGCATAAATAATGCTACCATGAACACATGCGCATTTTTTCTTTTTCAATGGATTTTTTCGTTCATATGGAGATTCTAGGTTTAGTTGTTTGTGGCGCCGCCATGCTGTGTTCCATAGTAAGTCAGCATTTTACATTCCTGCCAACAAGGCATATCCTTCACCCACACCCTACTTCCCCTTCTCTCTGTAATGGCTGTTGCCATCCTGTTGGCAACAAAGTGACTTCTTACTGTGATTTCCCCTTGTGACACCAAGCATCTTCTCCTGGGCTCCATGGCCACCCGCAAATCTTCTTTAGGCAAGTACTCCACATCTCGTGTATGTTTAAAAAGTCAGATCGTTTGTATATTAGCATTTTTTTTTTGTTTGTTTTTCGAGACAGGGTTTCTCTGTGTAGCTTTGCGCCTTTCCTGGAGCTCACTTGGTAGCCCAGGCTGGCCTCGAACTCACAGAGATCCACCTGGCTCTGCCTCCCAAGTGCTGGGATTAAAGGCGTGCGCCACCACCGCCCGGCCGTACATTAGCATTTTTTACACAAGATATATTCCCATCTCTGGACTTTCCAGATCAAATTCTGGTGAACTTGATATAGTTTCAACTTGGTAAGTTGTACCAACCAATTGTACGTTCTATGGAATTCTGGGTGGGCTGACTCACGCAGTGTGTGCTCTGGTCTCTTTTGCTCGTGTAGCCTTTGGAGATTCGTTGTGTTTATGTCACAGCTCCTTGCTTTCGGTTACGGCCAGAATTCCTTGCGAAGATATGCTGTGCTTTGGTGTATATCTTAACATCCTTTCGGCTTTCTTTTTCCTGAGACACAGACTTGCCATGTTGCTCACACTAGCCTTGGATTTGTGGCCTCAAGGGACTCCTCTCTCAGCTTTGCAAGTAGCTTGCAAAGATTATAGGTACCAGCAGGCCTAGCTCTGAAATTTATTTGTAGTTGTGTTACTTTAAACAGAGCTCACATAAATTTATTTATGCCTTTATGTAAATATGCGCGTCAATCTTTTTGTGTTAATGAGTAGAAATAGGACCGGGTCTCGTGGTTACCAAATTTTTAAAAGAAATTGACAAATTATTTCCCCAAAATAGGTGCAATATTTTGTGTGCTCAAGAGCAGCACGTGTGGGTTCTTGTTGATTCATTTGCTGTCAGCAGGCTTTGTAATTTTATGAATAGCAATTAATGTATAGTGGCATATCAGTATGGTTTTAATTTGTGTTTTGCTGATGACTAATGACATGAGCACCTTGCATAAGCCTTTTTGCTACCCATGTTTCCTCTGGTGAAGCACCGTGCTGGCTTCATTATCGAGGTGTGTTCTTTCTATGAGCAACACACATTTTGCTAGTATTATCCTGTGCTTTATTTCTCATTTTTGTTTTTCTAACAGTGTTTTAAAGACACTTCAGATTTCATAACTATCCATTGCTTCCTTTTCAATCTGCTGGAGTTTGTGCCCTGTTGAAGACATCTTTGTAAAAGTCAAGGTCACTAAGATTTTTCTCCTGTCTTTCCTTCTAAAATGTGTATAGTAACTCTCATGTTTGCCTGTATGTCTATGCTCTGGTCTGGAAGAGTTCTTGTATTATGTGAGGTAAGGGTGGGAATCTTTAAGTTCTCAAGAGACCATGGAGTTATTTCAACACCTCAGTAAAGACTGAATTGCTGTGACGCTTCTGTCAGAGTCAAATAGAGCCAAGCAGATTGGTTCCCAGAGTGTGGCCTGTCACACTGACTCTGTCTGCTTTGAGGTCTCACCTCACTGTGGCCAGTCTTAAACCATACAGGTTTTATAAATATGTAGCGGTTATTTCATGGCCTGTATTGTAGAGTAATTTAGTAGTGTAGCAATAGAATACTATGTTCTATTTCCATTGTATTTATTTATTCCTTCTCCATGCCATAGATAAAGTACTTTGATCATATTCACCCTTGTCATCCTCTCTGATTCCTCCTTCATGCCCATCAAACCCCCTTTTATTTCTAACACATCCCTTTGCCACTTTTATGTCTACTTTTGAGAACCAATGTGTCTAATTGGGGAACCAGTGTATCCATTCCAGACAACAGCAACAACAAAACAACTAAGAATTCAGAAAGTGTCAGATGAAGGGCTGATTGAGCTTTTCACCTTAATTTTTGAAGGCTGTTTCTGGTGGCTACAGAGTTCAATGCTGAGAGCTCTGGAGACACTAAAGACGTGGTCCAGTGTGCTCTGGCTGGCTTTTCTTCTAAACTTCTAACAAGGAAGCTACACTCCAGCCCTTGCTCCTCCGTGTTTGTTCCCTCTGTTGGTGGGGTGGGTTGAATGAGAAAAGTCCCCCATAGGCTCGGGTGTTTGAAGACTTGGTTCCCAGTTGGTGGCGCTCTTTGGGAAGCTGCGGAACCTTCAGGAGGCGCAGCCTTGCTGGTGGAAGGGCATCGCCTGCCTGCAGGAGGAGAGGCGCCAACTGGTGTTTGTTTTTCTGGTCTATAACTGCTTCTTGTTCTATTTCTCTGCCTCCTGTGGTGGTGGTGGTGGTGGTGGTGGTGTGTGTGTGTGTGTGTTTGTGTGTGTGAAACATGACTTCTCTGTTTCCTGTGTGTGTGTGTGTTGGGGGGGGGGGGGCGGAATGTGACCTGTTTCCTGTGTGTGTGTTGGGGGTGATGTGACCTCTCTGTCTCCTAAGTGCCAGGCTCACCTGATGTCCATGCTGCTATACCATCCCCACCGTGATGAACTCTGAAACTCAGAGCCAAACCAAACTGTTTCCCCCTTAAGCTGCTTTCATCAGAGTATTTTATTGCAGCAACAGAAACCTAACTAATACAGCTAGTGTTGTATGGCTAATGTTGCTTGACAACTTGACTAGACCTGGAACCAACTAGATAAGCCACCGGGCCAGTGGATGGGATTTATTTGAAGTGGGAAGACACACCCTAAGTGTGGCTGGCACCTTCCAGATGAAAAGCTTTGCTTTTGACTATTTGCCTTTGTGGTGCTGGCAAGATCATCTACTCTGTTTACACTGTGCTGTGAATTCATCCCCAATGCTGCGGCCTTTCTCTGCTGACGTCAGAATGCAGCTTCCTTTGCTGTCCAAGGTGGACAGTGTTTCTGCAGGTGTCCTCCAGGCCTGCAGCAGCAGACTGGACTTGCCGAGACAGCCAGTCTTCCCAGCCTGGGAAGACTAGCCACGTCATGCACGTAAATCTAATAGATCCCATTATTATATTTCATTCTATGTTTATGAGTATTTTGCCTATGTGCATGTCTATACACCACTTTCAAGTAGAGGCTAGAAGGGGTCATCAGCCCCCTGGGACTGAATTTTTGGGTTACTGTGAGCCATGATATGCATGCTGGAAATGGAACCTGGGTCTTTTGGAAGAGCAGTCAGTGCTCTTAACCTCTGAGCCATTTCTCCAGTCCATATTTCATTCTACCTGTTCTGTTCCTCTAGAACCCTGAATAATACATCTGGTTTTATGATTTTTTAAAAAATCATTGCTTTAACAATTCGATTATGATGCAGTATACTGTGTGTGTTGGTACATTACACATGTGAATGTTTGGATACTTACTTGATTATGATGCAGTAT
>CABHPH010000295.1:0-15077 GCA_902168325.1 Peromyscus nudipes
GAAAGTTGATGATGGTGAAATAACCAGGAGCTGGTGAAGACTGAGTGTGTATTACATTAGCTTTCGTATAGTGCATGGAATTGTGGGTTTCATACCATATGCTTCTAAAGATCGGTTCTGAAAATCGGCTTTTACTGCCTAGCTTCTCTGAGTTCAAATCCACGATCTTTCAGTCACTTCCTCCTTTAGGAAGTTTCCACCTTTACCTGTCTGGACATGGAGAGTTTGGATTATCAAAGTTTGATTTTTTTTTTTATAGAACCAAATGTTTTACCTTTTCTATTTTTAAATGCAAAGCTAAGAGTTATTTTCTTAACTCATAACTCTTTGGGATGGGCAGGATACCAGTAGGGTTAGATTCACTGAAAAATGAGAGACACTTGTTTATTTTCTTTTAGATAAGCTTTTTAAAAATCAATAAAAAGATATTTTCAGAGACCACAAATAGAACAAAAACCATACTCCATTAAATGAATAAAATATGGCTTTAGAAGAACAAAATATGAAGTCACATTGCCAGTGTTTTTTTTAAAAAAACAAGAATTCTACAGAGATATCACGATAAAATAAGAATCAATGCAGCATGTTATGGGACCACATTTTGAGAAAAGGACACATAGAACTTCAAAATCTTGCTAGCAAACAACTCCTGTCCCATTTTCAACGAAGAGATTCAAAAGGCCCCGGGGGGAGCTCCGGGAGTCCAATTGGCGAGAAGGAGGAGGGTTTATGTGAGCAAGAGTTGTTGGGACCAGGGATGGATGGAATACAGGGACGAGTGGCCAAACGAATGGAAACACATGAACTGTGAACCAATGGCTGAGGGGCCCCTAACTTGATCAGGCCCTCTGAATGGGTGAGACAGTTGATTGGCTTGATCTGTTTGGGAGGCATCCAGGCAGTTGACCGGGTCCTGTGCTCAGTGCATGAATTGGCTGTTTGAAACCTGGGGCTTAGCAGAGACGCTTGGCTCAGCCTGGGAGGAGGGGACGAGACCTGCCTGGGCTGAGTCCACCAGGTTGATCTCAATCCTCGGGGGAGTCTTTGCCCTGGAGGAGATGGAAATAGGGGGGGGCAGGGGGGAAGGTGGGCGGGACGGGAGGGGGGAGAACGGGGGAATCTATGGCTGATATGTAAAGTTGAATTATATTGTAAAATAAAATAAAATATATTAAAAAAAATTTTTAAAAAAAAAGAGACCAGAAAGACTTCATTTTCTCTTGAAGTACCTTTGAGGCAACATGTTCTGCAAATCCTTGCAGCCCACATGGATAGTTGAAAAAGCTCAGGGAAAAGTGAGAAAAGTTGTCTGAGAGAGAGAGAAGAGCTTGTATTGCCAAGTAAGTTATTTTTAATTAATATGCACTAAAACCAAGAGTGTGGAAGGAAGTTAAAGTGAGGATGAGCTCTCACTGGTCTGGCAGAAAACAGTTTTAACCTTCGCTTTGCATCTCTACAATTCTCAAGTGGTGCCAGTCACTTTCCTGGGTACACTAGCCAGCGTAGGGTTGTTTCCTGTCCATAACTGAGAATGTTTGTAGCGAGAAAAATTACACACGATCACATTATTTTGGGAGTCAAGAGTTGTCTGTACCATTTGTTCTCTATGCGGAAGAGTCGTCTATAAACAACAGAAACACCTGCCTTTATTTTTCAGTATTTTTTAGTATATAGTACTTGACCAACATTCTTACATTTTATAGGTTCAGTGTCCCCCAGTGTTCAGTGTTCAGGATGTTGCTTGGGAAATGGTGATGGTGTTATAAAGATAGCCTAGTGACATCATATAAGACAAATGAAATCAAGAAGTAGTCCACAAATTAGAAAATCCTTCTTAAAAGCAGATGACCCCTGAAGAATGGGTAACAATGACAGTCCCAAGAGATGAGCTGTCGTACTTCGGCGAGGAAGCGACTGGCTTGATGTGTTCACGTGACCCACTTTGCTTCAGAAATATGTGCAATAATACTCATTTCTGAACCCCCCTCGAGGTATATTTTTAAAGTCCAGTAGGCTATTGGGTCTTAATTCTAGGTTGTGAGAAATTTATGGGAGGACAAGATAGTGTGAAGAGGAAAGGGTGATTCTTTGTGAGGTCAGAAGTCCATCATTATAAAACTCCTAGAATCCTTAGTCACAAGAGTTTCTGGATGGAAGTTACTTTTTTTTTCTCAGCTCTGAGTGCTGAAACATGGAAACAGACTCTCCCAGAGTCTGCAGATTTCAGTTCTGGAAGCACAATGAGGCTGAAATGGTGCCATTGGCAACAGGAGAAGGGAGCTTTACACCCTGAGAAGTTCAAGTTGGACTTAGTGGTCTCTGGGAATAAAAACAGGTGCAGGCAGGGTAGAGCCAAGGCAGAAGTGAGACCACATGGCAAAAAAGTGGGGGACTGCCACTTGATAAAGGAGCCTACTCTCTTTGAATCCAAGGCTTACAGTGATGGTCGGAACAGAATGGAGGCCATTTATAGAGAAGATATGAGGGAGAGTGTAGAGAGCTGTCTTAGTTAGAGTTTCTATTGCTGTGATAAAACACCATGACCAAAAGCAGCTTGAGAAGAAAAGGATTTATTGCAACCTACAATTTTCAAGTCACACTCCATCACTGAGGGAGGCCCAGGAAGATACTCAAGGCAGGAACCTGAAGGCAGGAACTGATGCAGAGGCCATGGAGGAACACTGCTTACTGACTTGCTGATGCTTGCCCAGCTTGCTTTCTTATAGCACCTGGGACCCCCTTCCCAAGGGTGGCACTGCCCACCATGAGCTTGACCCTCCCACGTCAATCATCAATTTAAAAAGGCACCACAGGCTTGCCCACATGCCAGTCTAGTGGTGTTATTTTCTTAGCTGAGATTCCTGCTTCCAAAAAGATTCTAGCTTGTGTCAAGTTGACACAGAATTAGCCAGCACAGGGAGGGAGTAACCCAAGATGGACTTCTGAATACTGAATATTGTTAAGCTTTCAAATGTGTTTATTATTTGAAAGAACTTAATATGGTGTCATAATGTGCTCTGGATTTATATTTCTTCCATCACTAATGAAGTCAAATATCATTTCAATATTTATTGACTATTGCTTCTCTTCCTATGAAATACATAGAATAAGGTTCAGAAGAAAAATGAAATTAGAACCTTTTACCATTTCATATACACAGTTAATCTTAGATGCTTGAAAAATTGAAACATAAAGAATCTAATTCTATTCTTGGAACTCACACTAGAAGGGGAGAACCTGACTTTCTCTTTTGACCTCTACAAGTGGGCCATGGCATACATCAGCATCCCTTATCTGCCCCTATACTAATGATGAATAAAATAAAAGAAAATGTTAGTGTCAAAATAATATCTGTGTTAATAATCTCTAAGATATAAAGACATTAAAATGTCAGTAGAACAAAAAGTAAAACACATGAGGATGTATTCTCAACTGTAAACTGTTATCCTGCATTAGTGGAAAAACAAATAATGTGGGATATCTATAGCACTGAACATTATTTCACCACAAAATGGAATTAATACTGAACATTCTATAACACAGATGAACTTTGGAAAACATGTTGAATAAAAAATCTAGATACAAAAGCCTGCAGATTGCATGATTTATAAATAAAAATCCAAACCAGACAAATCCATAGAGATAGAAAGTGGATCAGCAGTTTCTATGGTTTCAATGTGTCCCCTTCAAAGAAACTTGATCCTTGGTGAGGTGCTCCTAAGAGCTAAGTCCTTTAAGCTGTGATTCAGCAGTGAGAATTCAGTGAAGGCCCCATTTCCACCTTGTCTATCATATAATCACTCAACACTAAGGCTTCCATGAGCTACCTAACACTGGCATTCTCATATGGTAATACATTTCTATTATTTATAAATTTACCTTGTCTGTGCTTTTTTTTTTATAGCATAATTAAAAGAGATAGTGGTTCACAAAGGCTGGGGAGATGGGAAGTAGGGTGTGACTGCTAATGGATTTGTAGTTACTTTTCATGATGAAAAACATACTGGAATTAGATAGTAATGGTTGCTGCACAGTCTTGTGGATTCACTGAAAATCACTGAATTGTATAATTCAAACTGGCGCATTTTGGGTGGATGAACTATATATTGACATAGAAAGGGAAAAATGTTATTGTGAGCATTGAATGAGACCACCTGTCAATGCCTCAGTGCATCTCCTAACACCAAAAATGGCTGGCTGTTGACATATGGCTCTTCCATTTTCTTTTGCTTCTCTTTCCCCTGTAGATACAAAGATTTCTCTCCAGCAGGTGTGTAATTTGACAAAGATCTCACATCATATTCTCCTTGACAAGATCTTTAAAGATTAAAAGAATCATGATAGCTATTTATGTAAAGAATAGTGACCATTTATTGAATGACTACTGGATACTACTCTCAACACAGACATTTTCTAACATTTGTTTTGTTAGACCCTGGAGAAGTCTTATGCATTATCCCCAAATTACATGAGAGAAAATAGGTTTCTTTCTAATATGCAAGATCAAACAAGCAGCTGATCTGAGAATAAAAGCAAGAACTTTTATTAGATTCTAAATTCTACTCCTTTTCTCTCAACCCCTTTTTATGCAAAGGTAGAGGTTACTAAGGAGAAATGCTGATATATGTCCAAGAATGTGATAAGGCAATTTACTCATCCAGTATTAAGTTCATACCACTTAAGTAGCAACAGGATTTTCTGATTTCATAGACACGGGCTGCCACTAGTTTGCTTCAAGAGTTCTCCAAACTATCTTTTATAAACACCACGAAAGATGGATCAACTTACAGCATGGAAGGAGAACCAAATTAGCCATTCAAATGTCAATTCTGTAAATGTCATTTTAATCAAAGCATTTGCAATCCCTTTATCATGATTCTCCACAGCATCTCCTATAATTAGCAGGAACTTTGAGCCAGTGCTGTGGTGCTAGAAAAGCTTGTAATTGACTACATGCAACTGAAATGCCATCGATGGAAATATCAGACCATAAAATCACAGAGAAGTGTAGCCTCTGAACAGGTTGGACTCTACAAACAAACCTCCACAGACGTGTTATTTTTATCACAGGCTTTATTTATTTGATCTACTGGCAACCGTAAGACTTTGAGCTAGAGCAGAAGACATCACACGAATAATTTCTTTCCTAAGATGTTTCTTCTCATCATTCTATCCAATTCTTGAAGATGGGTCCTCTTTGAAAGCACTGTGCTTGGGGTCAACAAGCTTTCAGAAGATGTTCCGCAAATGGAGCAAAAGTGTCTGCACAGAAAACAAAGTTTCCCCCTTTGATTTTGGCAAACTGGAGAGATCTTTCCCAGGTCTTCAGAAGCTGCTATCACACTGCTGTGGAGGCTCCTATGTGAAGGAGAACCTAGATCTGCTGGGGCTGTCTGTGGCATGGTTCCTATAATACTTCCCTTCCCTGTGCAAGCTCCATTATCAAGTACCATAGCTTCTCTCAGAGCAATTGAATTTTAAAGTTTTTTAGTGGCTTTTTCAAAGCCACACAGCTGCCAGGTGGAATGGCTGAGATTAGGACTAATTTAAGTATAATTCCCCCTAAATCTAGACTGCTTTTATCATATTGTTACCTCTGGGAGAAAATCATTGGCTGAAAAGCCACCTTGTGAAAGCAGAATGACCTAGTTCATTACGATGAACTTTCAAGTGATGTTCTAAAGACATTTTTTTCTGAAGAATTATTCGATTCTAAGATTTAATATTTTTCTATGTGTATTGCTTAATAATCTTCATTATTATGGTGGAAAATTAACATCTTGGGTTTTTTTTTTCTGTATGTTTCCAAGGAAAATGTATGACTTCTTTTTAACCTTGTTCTCATTCCCCACAGAAGGAAAGTGGGCACTGGACAGGGGCCAAGGGCACCCTGCCCGGTAAGGTATTGTGGGGAGGCTGGTGCAATACAAGGTGAACGGGGGCTGCAGATGTAGTTTAATGGCAGGGTACTTGCCTAGCATGTTTGGTGCCCTCATTTCAATTCCTGGCACTGCAAAAAAACCAAAATATAAAAAGGTTGTTCTCTCTCTCTCTCTCTCTCTCTCTCTCTCTCTCTCTCTCTCTCTTTCTCTCTTGTTCTATTGGCTCACTTGTTTTCAAATGCATTAGACTCCAGTGGCCCTCCCTAACTCTATGTGCTAATCAGCCCTCCCCAAAAAGTCCCTTCTCAGTGAGGCCCATGGAAAGGAGATTAGGGAGAAAAAGCAAGCCCTAAATTGTTCAGCTTTTTGACAGCCGGTTTAACTCAGTAGTGTTCAAAGGTACCAGGAAATTCTATTTTGACCTAGACCTAAGCCACGCTTCTAACACGGTCCATGAGAAGTTCTCTGCGGTGCCGGATGGGTAACTTAACTATTTCGTTTATACTTTGCTTTGTTCTTTTCTTTTTATTAGTATCACTTTACCTTGTTCTTCGAATGACTTCGGAGTTACTTTTTCGTTGCTGTGATAGAATACCATGGCCACAGGCAATGTAAGAAGAAAAGATTTCATTTTGCTAATGTTTTCACAAGGAGAGTCCAAAATGGCAGCTACATGGTGGGGGTGTGGGGTGGGGTGGATGGGACATGGCAACAAGCAGTAGAACAGGAAGCAAAGAGATCACATCAAGCAGAGAGTGACCTGGAAGTCCACCCCCCAGTGACGTACTTCCTAAAGGTTCCTCTCCAACTGGTGTCATGAACTGGGGACCATGTCTTCAAATACGTGAGCTTATACAGGACATTTCTCATCCAAGCCAACACAGTCATTTGTCCCTTCCTTTTACAAGCTACCTCCATCCTTTCTATAAGGATGCCCCTCCCAAGATGAGCCCGAACCTTCCTCTTCTCTTAGCCCCCGTGTTACCATCCCATAGTGAGCAGCTATCATCTCAGCATGCCCTGTGGCTGGAACCTCCTGACCCACCTGTTTCTGCATTCCCCCCCCCCCCGCCCCCCCCACAGCAAGGTTGAGTCTTTTAAACTGTCACTCTGGAGCAACACCCTGGAAAGCCTTGTCTTTTCCCTAGGATTAAAGACTGTCATGGAGTCTGCCCGCTTTCCACCATGACTAATGTTTACTGATAATTCTCTTTGTTGATTTTAGCTGCACGTGCTTCTCTGATGCTCCTTGAACTTGCTAGGCCCATCTCCATCTCAGGTGCTGCTCCTCTCATCCCTGTGCCTGGCACACAGTTTTCACAGACATCTGTACATCTAGCCCACCCTGAGCAGATCATTGCTCTGGTTTTTTTTCAGTGGAGGCAATCCTTATGCAGAATCATAAATATTTTCCTCTCTTGTCCTTACCGTCCTCTGTGATTTTGGGGGTAGGAGTCGGTACTGAAGATAGAACCTAGCCTTCATACATTTTAGGCAAGGGTTCTATCCCAGTCCCATGAGTTTATTTTCTGTAGCATTTTGTTTGTTTGATTTTTTTTTTTTTGAAATAGGATTTCGTGTATCCTGGGCCTCAAACTCACCATAACAAAGGCTGATCTTGAACTCTTGATCTTCCACCTTCCCAGTTTTGATATTGCAAGAGTAAGCCATAAGACAAATGTCCATAACCTATTCGTGACACAGATAACATATTAGCATGCATATTGCTTGTTCTGTGTCTTTCCAGATGGAATATAAATTATTTGTGTTTTTATTCACTGATGCATTCCAAGTGTCTGGAACATATCTGTTGAATGAATGAACAAATACATGAATGTAAAACTATACTTTTCTGTGCTTTTTCTATTTCTTTCCATTTTTTGGTTGGAAAACAACCAATGTTTTTCTGAGTTCTCAGTTTTATAAAGGCATGCTAAAAATAACAAGGAGTAGGCAGCACACAGAAATATTCAGTTTTATTTAAGTATTTTCCCTCGAGCTACTGCCTCAGTAGGCAATGATATTTCAGGAGAATGTTTGTGTGCTGGGGCGGGGGAGGGGGGCGGTAAACAAATGTTCTAACTTTTTCCTCTGTAATAGCAGTTTTCTTTCCATTCACTATGTGACTGTTAAGCCAATGTCATGGATATTAGATCTTTGTTATATAGCACATTACCTCATTAGTCTACCTTAGTATGAGAGTGGCACTAGCTTCTATAACAAAATAGATTGGCTTAAGTGTGTTTCTCCTGTAATAGTTTAGAAATGTTTCTGAGTATCTGAAACATTGGCACAGCCCCAAACATCATCTATACTCTTGGGCTCTGTAACAGTGGCTCTGTTTTTGACATGATCTGGCTCCCATGATTCCTGTAGTTACTGATAGTCCAGCATTTTTTATTGGTGGGACTTTATCTCATGGCCATCTAATTAATGCAGGCATGTGTCAACTATAATTTCATTTCTGCAGAGGTAATAACTTGTAACCTTCATATTGGAAGGTATTGTTTTGGTGATATGGCTTCCTCACTTAAATTAACGTACAACCAAGTTTGCCCTTTTACACTATATAATTCAATGTATTTAGTATAGCCACAGTGTTATGTACCCATCACCTTCTTGTTACCACAAAAAGAAACCCAGTGTCTATCATCAGATATATATTTTGGTCTCCATATTTGGGAACCAATAATATACCATTTTTTCTCTACAGATACATTTATTATAGATATTTTCTACAAACAGAATTATATAACGTGCAGTTCTTTGTGTCTAGCGTCTTTTACTCAGCCTATTGCTTTCAAGTCTCATCTATATAATATATATGTGTATATATGCTGATATATGTATATATGACCTATATATGCATATATATATATATATATATCAGTACTTCATTCCTTCTTGTGGCAAGAGTTAATTCCATTATATTTATTTAGCAGTTATTTATTCATTTATGAGTGATGGTCACTTGGGTTTTGTGTTGTTTCCACATTTTGGATATTTTATGAATAATTCAGCTAAGAATAATTTGTGTGCAAGTATTTCTGTTCTATGGACACTTGCTTATATTCTTGGTTCTATACCTAAGAGTGGAATTAGTGGACCATCTGGTAACTCTATATTTAATTTTCTGAGCACCTGTCAAATTTAATTTTAAAGCATCCAGAATTTACATGCTCCCCAGCAATACGGAAGGAGTGCAATTTCTTTACACCCTTGTCAACACTTAGTATTGTGTGACTTTTTGACTCTGGCCATCCAGGTAGGTATTGAATTAGTACTTCATTGTAATTTTGTTTTTCATGTCCCCTGGGGCTAGTGCTGCTGTTTGTGTGTGCTCACTTATCACTTACATGTTTCTTAAGGGAAAAGCTATCATTTTTAGCTGTTTTTAAATTGTTGAATTATACTCATCTTGATATAAGTCCTTATCATACTTACAATGCACACCGTGGACTGTCTTTTCACTCCGTTGGTAGTAACCAGTGAGATGGTCTGATGGTTGCAGAGGAAGGAAACGTAACTGAGATGCTAAACCACTTACCCCAGATCATGGGGTAGACTGTGTTTCTTCCTCTTCTTTGTAGTTAGTTTTGGGCTGCGAGGCTCAGTTGTACCAATGCACTAGTTGTAGTTTATTTTCTTGTTGCCATGACAAAATACTCTGACAAAAGTAACTTAAGGGAGAAAAAGCTTATTCTGGCTCACAGTTCAAGGTACAGTTCATCATGATGGGGCAGTCCAAGAGGAAGGAGCTGGAAGCTCTGGTCCCACTGCTTTCATAACGAGCGAGCAGAGATTGAGGATTTTGCTACCCAGTTTCTTTTCTCCACTTAGACTCTCCAAGGTTATAGCGAAGAAATGGTCCCATCCATCCTGAGTGTGTCTTTCCATCTTAACACAATCAAGATATTCCCCCACAGGCATGCTGTCTTGGTTGGGATTTCTACTAGTATGATAAAATACAGTGACCAAAAACAACCCAGGGAGGAAAGGGCTTATTTCAGCTTACAGCTTGTAGTCTATCATCCAGAAGTCAGGACAGGAACTTGGAGGTAGAAGCCATGGAGGAATTCTACTTACTGGCGTGGTCCTTTGGCCTTTTCAACCTGCTTTCTTATACAACTCAGGACCACCTACCCAGCGGTGGCACTGCCCACAGTGAGCGGTCCGCCAACATTAGCCATTAAATCACGACAATATCCCACAGATTTTCCTACCAGCCAATCTTATGGGGAACATTTTCTTGATTAAGATTCCCTCTTTCCATACATAGCTAGGTTTGAAACAACGACGACAAAAACCAACCAGCACACATGGCCAGACACCCGTCTCCCAGGGGATCCTAGATTCTGTCCAGGTGACAGTTACAGTAACCATCATAGCAATGAGGGTAGTGCAGAAAGGGCCAGGGTCGGGCCTGCTGGCCTCCTCTGTGACACCCTCTCTACGTGGATTTGTGTCCTTTCCTCATTCATGGCACTGAGATGGTGATACCCAGTACAGTCCTGGCATGGCTCATTGAAAAGGTGTGTGCGCAGGGGTCGGGGGCACAGCATACCACTGACTGAGAACTTGCCTTGGACAGAAGCAGAAACAGACTAATGAACTCATTCTTTGAGACAGTGAACTTCTAGTGTTTGCCTGTCACTTCAGCTTAGTCCTCCCTGATGATTACAGCTCAGACCACCATCTGCTTAAACATTTTCAGTGCTGGAGGCTTCTTGAGTTCTCAAGGTAACAAAGGAGCTCCTTAAAAAAAAAAAAAATCTTGTGTGTTTGTGTGCATGTTCGTGTGTGTTTATATGCATGTGCATGTTTGTGTGTGTTTGTGTGCGTATGCATGTGTTCCTGAGTAGAGGTCAGAGGACAACTCAAGTGTGGTCTTGACCATTTACCTAGTTTAAGAGAGGGTCTCTTGTGCCCACAGACATGAGAAGAAGGTATTGGCTCCCCTGGAACTGGCATTACAAATGATTATGAACATAGTATACATACATAGGTTCAGGCAAGACATTCATATGCATAAAGTGAAATAAATCCAACTTAAAAAAAAAAGAATGCTTCTTCAAAGACTTGATCACAGTTTAAGAGCAATTATGCGTTCCTGCCTTCAGAGCCCTTGGCTAAGCGGCTGGCTTTCTTATGTTTCTTCTGTTTTGTTTTTGAGACAGGGTTACTCTGAGTCTGGCCCTCAGATCCTCAGTCTTCTTGTCTCAGCCTTCTAAGTGCCATATTAATGGTGTGTATCACACTCCCTGGCCATGGTTATGTTTTATAAACACACAATAAATCTCTAGAGCTAGATGCTGCCTCTCCCCTAAAGCAGAGCACACCACATAGCCTTTGTTATCATGTTCTTTTCATTGTATGTGTGGTACATGTGTATTGTATGTGCTTGTTAGGGTAGATATGTGCATATATATGTTTGTGGAGGTGAGAGGGAGATATTGGGGATCTTTTCTTAATTAGTACCCACCTTTACTTTTTGAGACAGGGACTCTTGCTGAGCCTGCAGCTCACTGATTCACCCAGATTAGCTACCCATTGAGCTTCAGGGCTCTGCCCTGCCTCTTCCTCCCAGTACTTGTGTTCCAGGCTCAAGCCACCATGTTCAACTTTATATGTGGGTTCTGGGGATCCAAACACGGTCGTCATGATTGAGAGGCAGGCTCTCACTGACTGGGCCATCTTTCTAGTCCTGCTGTGGCTTAGAAGGAAAAAGTAGCAAACAGGAGAAATTTTCCTTATTCATTTGTCTCTTCAATTCTCATTTTAGCCAGAAAAATCTGATAAATGGAAGTACTTGGGGGTCACAGGATCTAAGCTGACTTTGTATCACAGTTGCACTCTTAAAAAGATACAGAGAGAGGGCACAGAGTGTGGGCAGCTGACCCAGGGTGTTGAAACAGAATTTAGGAGGATCTGTAAGGGGGGAAGACAGTGGGATTGGAATTGCTTGCTCTGTAGCTTTTTCAGAGGCACCGTGGGGAGCCCTGCCGAACCCCCTTCACCTGGCAGACCCTCTCCATTTCCCAACACAGCTTCGAAACAGGGCCTTTCAGTTCTCTGTAATTGTGATAAGCCCATCTAGTCATGGATCTTGAGTACGGGATCTGATTTCCAATGCGCTCTGCTTCAAATGTATCCTGATAGGTATGGTCAGCTTAGGAATGTTCTCATCTTCTCATTTCTTATTTACTCTGAAATAATGTCACTAAACTATACTGATGACTTAAAGCTTACAAGATATAAAAGTACAGATTAGCTTTCTCTCTCAAAACATGATCTTAACCTAAGAGGCAGGCGAGTGGACTGGAATGTCTTGGTTCCTAAAAATAGACAAAATTGTTTTTTTGTTGACACTTAGGAGATTTCAGCCATCCAGATAGACTGACCTGTCAGTGTACGTTACCTTGAAATTGCTCATGGAAATGGATGGGCATATGGGAGCCAGGTGAGACATGACACACTATATTCTTTTCTGGAAATGAAGGCTATAATGTATTTCCCAACAAAAGTTCAAGACTAATATTGAAAGCAAAAGCTTGTCATTGCTTATTGCCATGTGTTATAGTTTGAGTGTGAAAAGTGCCCCCAATAAATTCACATGCTTAAACAGTTGGTTCATTTCTGCACTCATCCACCTGCCAAGCTGTTCCAGAAACCATCAGCTGAATGTATTATCAGAATATGAATATTGATCAAGGTCTCTGACCCTATTGGCTAAGAAGGATAATTGTCTATACTTACTTCATCCATCTTTCTTCCCAGTAAACTCACTTGATTTGACTTGTTTTGACACGTTTTACTTCCTTGTTAGGATGCTCCAAAAGGCACATCAGCACTGATGATGGAAGTGTGTCTGTCCATCGTAACTCCTGACTCCAAATGAGCAGGTGATCTTCTGAGCACATTGTCATCTACATCCTGTAATCGTCTTTCCTACTTCTGTTAGCCACAATACGATTTACTTGATTTTACAGGATTACATAAAGCTATTTTTAATACAACTTTTACACACACACACACACACACACACACACACACTGTAAAGAAAAGGAGTATATTTCCTAACAAAAGTCCAAGGCCACTATCAAAAACAAAAGCTTGTCACTGATTATTACCTCATGTTACAGCTTGAGTCTGAAGTGCCCCTGCCTTGCAACTCATGTGTTTAGACACTTGGCTCCTAGCTGGTCGTTGGAAGGTTGTGGAACCTTTAGGAGATGAGGCCTTGATGACTGACATAGACCACTCCTTTGAGGGTTACATCCCACCTCTGGTTCTGTCTACCTCTTTCTGCTTCCTGGTCTACCAAGAAATGAGGAGTCCCAGCCTCACACCCCCGTTGCCATTAACTCCATCATGATGTCAGAACCATGATGGACTGGTACCCTCAAACCACAGGGCGAAATAAATCGTTACCACGGCGATGAAAAAGTAGCTAACACACCATGTAGGAAACCACCTTCAGAGACAGTATCGGCTTCCTTCTGTGAGTGAGACATCACTCCCTCCCCTCCGGCTCTGCTTCTGTGAGATCCAAGGAAATGTGCTGACTCTCCTTAGGTTCTACAAAGAGGTCATGAGGCAGAAAGAAGAGGATGCAGAACCTGTTTCTCTTTCAGAGAATGTTTGTCCCAGGTGGACCACCCTGGCTTTGTAAAACACAGTCACAAATCAAACTTGAAGGATGCATGTCTCTTTCCTTTGTGGACCTTGTTCCCTTTTGGGTCCCAGAGGTATGGGTTGGAGTTGACGCCTGGGCCCTCCTTCACACTCTTTTCAGCAACTTGTCCTTTTCTGACCTAGTTCTAGGCCTCTATGGGAAATTACCCTTAATTAATGATAAGCCTGCTCTTGCTTTAAAGGGTTCCCCTATACACTTTGGAAGTTTTCTACTGACTTCTCCTGTTTTTGACTCTCAGAAGAAGGATCTGTCTGTTTTTCAGTGCCCATGGTTCCTCTGTTGATAAAGATGGGGTATGTAGCTGTGATATAAAGATAGTGTATGTAGCTGTGATATAAAGATGGAGTGTGTAGCTGTGATGAAATGGCTATTATTCCCTGAAAGAGTAGGCTGCATTCTTTTTATTTTTTATTTTTTTGGTTTTATTGACACAGGGTTTCCTGTGTAGCTCTGGTGCCTGTCCTGGAACTCACTCTGTAGCCCAGGCTGGCCTTGAACTCACAGAGATCCGCCTGCCTTTGCCTCCCAAGTGCTGAGATTAAAGGCGTGGGCCACCTCCGCCCGGTGCATTCTTAATATTTATGTGTTCATTTGCCTTCCAACCACAAGGAAGCCTTGTTTCCTCAGGTTCAATTCAACATATCTAACAGCAGTAAGCTGTGACGGGAAGTAATGCAGAGGAAACCTGGCCTGTGGGAAGTGGGCAACACATACAATCTTGAGAGGTAGATATATCCGGAGGCCGTTTTCTAATTCTCTGTAAGATTTAGCGCTGCCGGGCAATCCTAGAGTTAAAAAGCACACTGGGTACATCCAATATGAAATAGTCATTTTTAATGACAGAAAAGCCATTTTAATGACAGAAAATTGAGTTCCTGAGAGTTCAAAGAGTGTAGTCATTGACTTTGCCACCGTTGACTCACCTAGCCAGACTGCTTCCTTCCATCATGTGTATTTTTCCTCTAATTCAGTTTACTTTAGCTCTTCAGCTCCTTTTAAACCCATTCAAAGTTCTGAGGAAGCAGAATTCTTTTTCCTTTAACGTTTTCAAAAAACTACTTAGTGAAACAGTCAGTGTATGAGAACCACAGAATGACTTAGTGTGTCTTCTCCTCTTTCTCCTTCAGTCATACATCAGGCATGTGCAGGGCTTGTTACCACGGGACACTTTATCTCGGCTTAGGGGCTACATTGTTTTTTTTTTTTTAACCCATGTTTATAAATGATGTTTTATTAAAACACAGCCTTAGTCATTGTTTGTGGCTGCATTCTGACAAGGACTGGCTGAGTGACTGTGACAGATACTGACTCACAAAGCCTGACATGTGCTCACTGGTCCTTCACACAAAAGGACCAGTGGTTCTCAGCATCAACTTCATCTTTCTGCACATTTCCCTACATGTATCTTCCAAGGAAACTGGATTTTGTTCTAATTCAGAACATTTCTTTCTTTATTATTAATGATACACACACACACACACACACACACACACACACAC
>CABHPH010000295.1:15087-84454 GCA_902168325.1 Peromyscus nudipes
AGAGAGAGAGAGAGAGAGAGAGAGAGAGAGAGAGAGAGAGAGAGAGAGAATATGATATTGTGTGTGTGTATGGACCAGAGGAAAATCTTGTGAACTGGCTCTCTCCATTCACTTTTAAAAACATTTATTTTATGGGTCTGAAGAAATGGTTCAGCAGTTAAGAGCACTGGCTAGTCCTATAGAGGACACAGGTTTGGTTCTCAGCACCCACAGGGCAGCTCACAACTGTCTGTAATTTGAGTTCTAGGGATCTAATGTGCTCTTCTGGCTTCTTAAGGTATTAGAACATACACAGTACACAGACATCCATGCAGGCAAAACACTCATACTCATAAAAGTTTTGAAAATTATTTTATTTTTAATTAAAATATATTATTCACCCTCCTCCTTCCATGCTCTCCCATGTACCCTCTTCCTGCTCCCTCTCACATTCAGGGCCCTTTTTCTTCAATCATTGTCATACACACACACACACACACACACACACACACACACACACACACATGGATAAATATATTAAACACAGCTGCTGAGTCTGTTTCATGTTGCTTGTATGTATGCTTTTAGAGGTGACTGTTTGCTATTGGATAATCAATTAGGGAGTTCATTCCTGAGAAAGAGTAATTCTTCCTTTCTCAGCAGCTGGTAATTCCTGTAGCTCTTTATCTAGGGTGAGGCTTCTCCATACGCTGGTATGTCAGTTGGTGGTGTAATCAATAGTTCATCTCTCGGAGGTTTCATGGGTACACCTTCTCTGTCATATCGAGAAGACACCCTCCTTTGACAAGCTCCCTGGTCCTCTGGCTTTTATAATCTTCCTGCTCCCTCTTCCTTGAAGTTCCCCATGCCTTAGGAATACGGGTTGTGTTTTTAAGTGGGTTCTGTATAATAGAGCTCAGACCATCACCCTTGGCATCAGATTCGGATACCTTGCCAGCCCCTTAAAGACCGAAACGTTTTATGTTTTTTTTTTTTTTTGGTTTTTCGAGACAGGGTTTCTCTGTGTAGCTTTGCGCCTTTCCTGGAACTCACTCTGTAGACCAGGCTGGCCTCGAACTCACAGAGATCCGCCTGTCTCTGCCTCCCGAGTGCTGGGATTAAAGGCAGGCACCACCACCGCCCGGCTCCGAAACATTTTAAAGGTATTCGTTTACTTATTTTACCTGCAAGAAATCGTGGTTGACAATTTTGAAAGTGTGAGTGAGTACAGAGGACTATGGCATTGACCTGTGACATTACTAACTGAAGGTCTCAGCTATGGATTCAGTCATCCAGGGTTGGCCAGGTCATACCTGGGCATCAGGGCCTCCTCTAGCTCAGATTAGTGATGACCTTGGTAACTGAGTCTCAGAGTAAGGAACAGGGGTAGAGTTAAGTGTGCTGCAGCTTGTGATGAGGATTTACAGTTCTTTTCCAGAATGCAAGAAAACTCTCCCACATGTTCAAAAATCTAAAGGTATTTTTAAAAAGCTCCTGGAAAGGAGCAAGGAAGGGAGAGAGAGAAGGGATAGGCTGAAAGAACAACACGATGGAGAGGCCACAGGATGGTGAGAAGAAAGGGACCTGTTTATCTATCCACCACGAAATACTCTTCAGCCATAAGACAGGAAATTGCCAAGGCTGGGGCGATGGCTCAGCCAGTACAGGGCTTGCCATGTAAGCATGAGGACCTGAGTTGGATCCCCGGTACCCACACAAGAACACTGGCAGTGGTGGCACACACTAGTGATTACAGGGCCAGGGAAGCAGATGGGCAGACCCCTCAGGCTTGCTGGACACATAGTCCAGCAGCTCAGTGAGCACCAGACCAATAGGAGACGCTGCATCCCAAAACAAGGTGGGTGACCCTTGAGGAAAGATATCTAAGGTTGACCTCTGGCTTTTACAGGCGTGCACACACATGTGTATGTACACTCTCATGAAAATGCGCTCACACAGGCATGCATGCACAAACACGTGCATAAACACATACAATTGTATTAATTGCTGTGATACAACGTCCCACTGTCTCTCACAATGCTTTAGTAAAATTAATTTCACATCTGAGGACTGTGGGTAGGGTAGCTTGGTTGGTGACTGAACCCACGGATGGTTTTACAAGGTAAGGACCAGACCTACCACTTGTAGGGTTGCTGATGTTACCAACAAAACAACTCAGTGAAAGCACCGTCTCCAACAAAGAATTAGACTGTCCACTGGACTTTCTGTAAATTGTAGAATTGAGATGCTTGGCCTGTATTAACCCTAGACCTTAAAGCACACGCAGGGCTGCCTGAGTACACACACACACACACACACACACACACACACACACACACACACACACGCACGCACGCACGCACGCACACACATGCACATACACACATGCACACAAATGTGTGAACATGTATGTAGCAAAGTTTCTCCAATCCTACCCGGCCCCGCGGTCCTATAACCGCTTATCAAATAATCATTCAAAGGCTTATATTAATTACCAACTCCATGGCCTATGGCAGGCTTCTTGCTAGCTAGCTCTTTCATCTTAAATTAACCCATTTCTATTCATCTATGTATCGCCACGTGTTCTGTGGCTTTACCTGTGTCCCATTACATGTTGCTCCTTGGACGTCGGGATAGCATCTCCCCTGACTCTCCTTTCTCTTTTTATTATCTCTCTTGGGTTTTCCCACCTGACTCCATCCTATCCTGCCATAGGCCAATGCAGCTTTATATCAACCAATCAGAGCAACACATATTCAAAACCCCTACACACTGTTGCTTATGGCCTTTTAAAATTTTTTTTCAGCTGTATAGTAGTTTCTTAACAGCCTTCCTTTTCTCTAAAAAGCAACAACAGCTACATCAAAATTTCACCTTGTATCAGAGACTGCAGATTGTTTAGCTGTTCTCTCAAGGACAAGAAGCAGGCAGGAATTAAGCAGGAAAGAGGGACAACAAGCTACAATATTCTCCTAAACACCCTAAAAGCAGCAGTGAAAGGCGCCTGGGAAGAGCCTGTTCACCCTCTGAAAAATGGCCTCCGTAGCCATCATTCTACACTTCTGGCGGTCTGTCTTGCTCGCAATTCCAGCTGTTACATACAAGGTGGGCCACATCGTACAACTTCGCGGACAGAGCAAAGGCTGAAATCTACAAATGACAAATGGGTCCTGTGGGGCACAGAGGAGAGGAACAGCTTCTTTTCTTCTTAGTGTGTCATGGTGGTGTTGTACTCAGGACTCCACATGTCCTAGGCAAGCGCTCAACCACTGAGCCACATCCGCACCTGAAGGTGTAGCCCAGGCTGGGCTCAAATTGGAGACCCTCCTGCCTCTGTCTTTTTGCCATCTCCCACCAGCGTGTGCCATCACAGCTGACAGAATGTCCTCTTTGATAATCCTAGATTTTTCCCTCTAGATGTCCCCAGTGCCAACCCCCACACACATATACACATACCACACTAAACATTTTATGTTTCGTTGTCAAAATCTGTGTATATCTATCATACCCATGTGTTGTTTAGATTCTTGCTAGAGGTTTGTTCCACGTGGTTCAGAGGTGATAAGCATCCAGACATTCCCTCCTTCTGAAATATCAGAAGTAAAAACATGTCATTTTTGACTCTCGAAGATTAAGGCCACACAGAAGTCACTGTTTCAGGCACGACTTAAGTAGACAAGGAGCTGATAGGATCTGTTGTGTATCTCCATCAGCATTCCCTGCACGGGCTGCTGGGCCATTATGTCTGTGTGCCAACTGAGATAGATGGCTCTGGTGGATGCATCGTTCCCTGTCAGTCTCTAGGGAAGGAGTAGCCTCTCAGGAACAACTCACTAGGCCTTGCTGGGTTAAGGCTCTCCTGTGATTCCCGTGACTCTGTCTCCTCAGACAGAAGCAATCTTGAAGCACAGTGTGCAGTTGGCAGAGCTTAGGAGCTGCAGGAAAACAATGAAGGGCACACTTTCAAGCCAAGGTCACTTCCTGGCACCTATCTCTCATCCGCAGACAGCAGGGTCACCTCAGCTGCTGCTAGGAAGAAGATCAGCAAAGTAGAGCAGGGCCCCACACAGCCCTTATGCATCTGTTGCAAGTGTGACCCTCCTCCTTTAGGGGGCAGCAGAGGGACCCAGCAAATCCAACCTGGGGCACTCCCCTCACATCCCCCATTTTCTCTTCATCTCAGAGTCTCTAATGTCCTCTACATACTACCTGAGCTGTGGCTCCCAGAATGAGTTCTCTTCTTCGTTTTTTGGGTTTTTTTGTTTTTTTCTTTGCTTCATTTGTGTCTATTTACATTGCCTGGGATGACCGTCACTACCCTCAAGTGAACTCTTAACCCTCAAGATAACTTTTCAAATACTCTCTCTGCTCTTCCTGCTTATCGTTATTTATATCTGCATCTGTGTCTTCATGAGCAGCTCCAGCAAGCTTTCGCAGCATTTATAGTGCTAAAAAGTTGTGTATCTTCTGTCTCCACCTCTGGCTTTAGTCACAGAACGTGGACCATACCCAACTTTAGACCCTCAGAATTTGGGAAAGTGGCTGCTGCCAAATAAATAAGAAGTGGATCGAATCAAGATAATGGAGCAGCTACAAGCACCCTGTGACATGCTTTCTTCCAGGCCAGGTGGGTAGCGAACTCTAAATAAATCTCTCAAGTTCAACTTCTAAGTCTGACTTAGAAACTCTCCAGCACTTCCGCTGAACTCTGCATTCCTGGGCCCATCTGTACATATTTATATCATTCCCGAATGTCTTGCAGAGTTTGAGGGCATGAAATGCCCTAAGCAGGATTCTAGATTGTTCTTTAATCCCCTACTTCTTATCTTCGATGTTCACCTTTTCAAGTAATGGCGGCTTTGTTCTTTTAGTTGCTGAAACTAAATGTTTTGCAACCCCCTCTGCTAATTTTCCTTTCTAGTCCCACCTAGTGCATTTAGTAAATCCGGTTGTCTCTTCCTTGAGAATGCCGCTAATCCCCCATACCAGCGTGACCCTCGCCACCATGCTCGTATTTATAGCAGAGCCTTCTAACTGAGTTTCCTGCTTCCGCCTTTCCCTGCCATCCACCTCCTCATGGTCTATTTTTAACACAACAATGAGACTGGCCATTTATTGTGGCAAGTCAGCTTATAACTTTTCTTGAAAATCTCCATTGACCTTTGTCAGCACCCAAACACTGCCCAGAATATAACAAGAATTCAATATTTGCTGAATGAATAAATGAATACTTAAGTCTTAGTATGAAAAACACAAACAACTCAGAAAGATACCAAGAAGTTGCGGTGGTGGTGGTGGTGGCGGCGGCAGCGCACGCACGCACGCACGCACGCACGCACGCACGCACGCACGCACGCCTTTAATCCCAGCACTCGGGAGGCAGAGGCAGGCGGATCTCTGTGAGTTCGAGGCCAGCCTGGGCTCCCAAGTGAGTTCCAGGAGAGGAGCAAAGCTACACAGAGAAACCCTGTCTCGAAAAACCAAAAAAAAAAAAAAAAAAAAAGAAGTTGCAATTTATAATAAGCTGTATGAATATTCCACATTCTTGTATATAATTATGTTTTAAATATTTGTTTATCTATCTTTATGTATGTTTATGTGTACGGTAGTTTGAAAGAAAATGGCCCCCAAAGGGAGTGGCACTACGAGAAGGTACGGCTTTGTTAGAGTAGGTGCGGCCTTATTGAAGGAAGTGTGTCACTGTGGGGGTGGGCTTTGAGGTCTCCTGTGCTCAAGCTACACCCAGTGACTCAGTTCATTTCCTGTTGTCTACAGATCCAGACGTAGAACTCTCAGCTCCTTCTCTAGCACCATGTCTGCCTGGATGCTGCTGTGTCCCACCATGATGGTAATGGACTATAACTCTGAACTATAACCAGCTCCAATGAAATATTTTCCTTCATAAGAGTTGCCATGGTCATGGTGTCTCTTCACAGCAATAGAAACCCTAAGAAAGACAGTATGTGTGCAGCATGCCTGGTACACATGAAAGTCAGAAGTGGGTGCCAGATCCCCTGCAACTGGAGTCATGGACTATTGTGAGCCTCCATGTGGGTGCTGGGAACTGAATCCAGGTGGCCTGCAAGAGCAGTAAGTGCTCTGAACTGCTGAGCCATTGCTGCAGTCCATATAATCATGTTTTGAATATCACCAAAAAACTACAGACATTGTGTCTAGCATTAAATTGACCACAAAATAACCTTTGGCCCGGGCTGGTCACACGGCTTACTGGAAAATTCTGAATTGAATTTGATTTGAAAGTAGTAGGGAAATTGAATTTGATTATTTTTCATACTGTCTTGTAACGCAAAATGCCCATTGTGTGTGTGTGTGTGTGTGTGTGTGTGTGTGTGTGTGTATCATTGGATCTGGTTTTTTAAAATATTCTACCCAATTTTATAGAGAATTTGGGTAGTGACCCTGAGTGAAAAATCCAGTGCTTGCAAAGTGAGACAAAACAGGAGTCCCAGGAGAGAGAGGACCAGCCTCCAGGGATGACTGCTTCAGGGAGAAAACCTGCAAGAGAATTTGCTTTGGTCAACCGCTATTCTTTTTTATTCCCCTTGAGACTCGAGCCAGAGAGACTGAGTGAAGTGTCCTTGATTCAGGAAAGTCACACAAGGGGATGAATTCCCAAGTGCAGCTCACTCACACTCTTTGAAAGATGGTGTTTGTAGGAGCGAGAGAGAGAGAAGAAAAAGGGTTTCACACTGGACTTGTCTGCAGCACTTTGTTCTGAGGTATATTTAGACAGGCAGCTAATGGAAAGTGAAGTCATAGGCATCAACCTGAACAGTTTTGAGTGATTAAGTGGGAAGGTCATGCACCTGGCCTTTGAGTAGAAAATTATAAAAACAAATAAAATATTAAAGTTATAGATCTTTGCCTTTTAGTATTTTAAAATAAAACTGAATTTGCTTTTGAAGTCCTTATGGAGTAGGTTTTAGGTATAATACTTTCTAATCTGCAAACTGGCTGCTTCTGTTCTTTAATAATTTCACTCTCATTTGCAAGCAGGAGACTGCAAATGGAGGATCAAATTCCTCAGCTCCAGCTCAGCCGCTAACCTTCATCACGCATTGTTCAGAACAATTTTCCAACTCATTGACAACATTCTCCTGTTTCTGCTGAGCGGTTTTGCAAATTGCCTCCGTCCTCCTGGCCCCAAACAATGGGTCTTCAATGAGTAAACAAACATTTGCTGCCTGCTTCTATCTCAGGCCCAAATCCAAAGTTAATAAAACTCTAATGCTCACCGGAGCTCAGGCAGCTCTCCATGGAATCATTTATAGAGCTGTTTGTATCTTTGATGACTAATGTCGTGCATAGCAATGGTTGTAAAACATTCAAGAGTTATAGAAATGATACTGCACAATCCTCTCTTCTCACCCCAACCCCAGGCCCACACCTGGGAGTAACTAGTTATCAGTTCAGAATCTTTTAAAAATCTCTATTCACAAAACTCTATACACACTGAGACCCTATTCCATCTCTTACTCTAGATCCCCTCCCACTGCAGCATACATGCCCACCCCCTCTCAAAATTTGCCTCTTGGTACTCCAGAGCATGAATGCGTGATCATTTATTTAGCTTCTTCATTGTTGCATGTTTAGCTTATTAACAGTTTTTCAAGGTCATCAGTAATGGGAAGAAAGGGAGGGAGAAAGCAGGGCTTACGAGACAGGAAGATGAGCGTTGATGTACACCATTATGCAATTTAGGAACTCGGCGTTGGAATACAAGGAGTGTGTTCTGTCAGCCTTTGATAATCAAAAGCTGAGCTCAGGCTATCACCCTTCAGAGAGAATGCTGGCAGGCGGACTTGCAGACTGAAGGGCACAGAAGCTGCCTCTTACCCAAGTGGGCAAAAAGGTCAAGATACCTGCAAATACCACTTCATTAGGACACAGGAAAGGCTGCACTTCCTGGCTTATATGTGAGAGGGCTCCCAGGCTGGTCTCCATCATAACACATCCTCTCACACTGTCTATGGAGCTCTGAAAAGGCCTGAGGTCTCAGCCTGCCTAGAGTCCCACTCAGAACCACTCAGAAATGTTTCATTTCACCCAGCTTTTCATCTGTGCTACCTAGACAGCCCCAAATGCAAGATACTCCTTTACCTCTGGGCTGTCATCTGCATGACCTTTCATCTTTCCGTGGCTGCCATCCCTCCCAGCCCCTGCTGCCAGCACTCTGGAGCCCAAATGTGTTCCTGTGCGTCCTCATCATGCTCATGCTCATCACAGATCAATTCCTTCTACTTCCTCTTCCTGTGTCACTCTCTGATCATCTGGTAAAAGGGTCTCTAGTCTCACAGGCTTTCCAGGAGGAAGTGGAACTGCTTGTTCATCTTTTTTCATCATTACCAGTTCTGGTTCTAGGTCTGAGGGTATGATGAGGATAAAAGGTGAGACGTAACGGGACAGTTGACACTCCAGACAATACCCTTCGTCTCCTAGGTAGAGATCCCTGTCATTCAGACTCTCGTATTTCCTTCTCTTCCTAGTTAATCTCGGTTCTCTAAATGCTTGGTTCTTTCCTTCAGTTTCACGGAAAAAAAGCCTCCCCCTGGTCAGGCTGGAGGAATGGCAGAGCCTTCCTGTAGTCCAAGTGTGAGTGCTGACAAATGACTGACCATTAGCTAAAACCAGTGTGTGCAGAAACTACGGCCTATAACTTCTTCCACTTAGATGATTGCAACCTGAAATTGCCCCCCCTACAGAGAATCCCTACTGGGGTTAGCAAACCCATGTCCTTCCGGTTCAGCTGTGAACAATAAACCCACCTCTTATATCAAGTGTAGTGTATAAAATAAAAATATTGAGTTTCCAAACTGCTACTAGTGTGTATCCATTAGAGCACATGGCCCATCTAACCCCAGCTTTTCTATTTGTATGTCTGTATGTCTGTCCTTTCCCCATTCCCTCATGACCCCAGTCAGGTTTCCAGGACCCAAATGTGGAGGTTTCAGCACATCATGACCTTCCTCTCTTTCTGAGCCCCACTTTTATCTTGGGAGGTCCTACTCGTAATGTGCACACACACAGTGAAGACAACAGTCACGGCTCTCAACCTCCTGGAGTTCAGTATCATTGCTTCTCTTCTCTCATTTTCAAAACCCACATGAATGCTCACATGACCACTGTCTCCAAGATCTCAGGTCCACCAGTGCATGCTGCCTTCATTTTCTGTCTTCTAGTTCCCTGCCTTCATTTTCTGTCTTCTAGTTCCCTGCCTTCATTTTCTGTCTTCTAGTTCCCTGCCTTCCTTTTCTGTCTTCTAGTTCCCTGCCTTCCTTTTCTATCATCTAGTTCCCTGCCTTCCTTTTCTGTCGTCTAGTTCCCTCACATCTTCACTCCCGTCATCTGTGTAGCCTCATCGCTGTCCTCCTGTAGGTAACCAAGGGCCGGAGCCTGGGCCTCAACAAATAGATGCTCATCTCCAAAGAGTCTCCCTGCTGCCACTGGCACTGGCATCCTGTCCTCGGCTTCTTTCACGTGCCCTCTGGTCTTCAGTAGTCTGCCCTTTGGCTTTTCGTCACTCAGTTTGTGTGGGGCCCTAGAGCTATCTGCCTTCTGATAAGATCTTCATTTCTGAGGTCCAAGGTCTCATGGCATTTTATATTTTGATTGCTGAAATAAAAATAGGATGAATTGACCTTGGTAACTGAAATTCTCAAACAGAACAATGTTGTTGTGCAACAGAACATCGGGATGGGAATAATAATCATGATAATACTGCTCAGATACATGAAT
This sequence comes from Peromyscus nudipes, assembly GCA_902168325.1. Classification (NCBI taxonomy): domain Eukaryota; kingdom Metazoa; phylum Chordata; class Mammalia; order Rodentia; family Cricetidae; genus Peromyscus; species Peromyscus nudipes. Next base: position 24,823 of record CABHPH010000295.1, read on the forward strand.
AGGTCTCTTACTATCCCAGGGTTTCCACCCTGATATTTTTGTTCTTTCTACTGGTTTTAGGAGTCACACTCGTTCCTTACACTAGAAGGAAAACATCAGTACTATGCTAACACAGTGACTGTTATGTATCTAGTTTAGAGCCAGGAGTGTCATTAAATCACAGAGTTCTGGTGTCCAAAGCTCAAGCTTCATGTGATATTTTGTTGGCATTACACGCCCAAGTGTATTCCAAGGGAGGAAAATGACCAGCTAGTAGCATTTGAATGAAAACCTAGGGTTTCATGACCCAGAAAACTCTGTCCTTGGGAGTAAAGTGCAAGGAACATCATGAGTTTCTACTGCCCATGAACCAGCCTAAAGTTTAAGCAAGGGCATGATTAGCAAAATACCAGCTCTAATTTTAGAAGGGCTAAGATGAGGACCAGGCAGAGTTGTGAAGTTTAATCAAAGTACTATCATTTAGAGATGTTAATGAGCCAGTTATCAGGCCCCTGGCAGATCTGGCACATTTGACCTCATTATCTGGGGAGGCACACGATGTTGGATCCAGGCTTCTGGTCACCAGACAGGTGATCCAGAGCCATGGCTGCTGAAAGCCTGTTGGAAACAGAATTCCAGGATTCCAGCAGAGCCAAGAAACCCTTCTACAAACTCTAAATAGCATGTGATAATGACTTCTATCAAACCAGGACAGCACCTGCTTTTTCTCTGACCAGTATGTTTGGCTGCTCAGAGGCAGTAGCAAATGATTCATTATACAGTAGACATAATATTTATCCTGCTTTTACTCTAAAAAATTTATTTTGTTGAGAGTTTCATACATGAGTTATATCACTTCCACACTTCCAAGTCCTCTCATGTTCTCCCTCCACTCCCTCTCAAAGCTATGAATATATATATCATCTATCTAATCTATCTATCTATCTATCTATCTATCTATCTATCTATCTATCTATCTATCTGTCTGTCTGTCTGTCTGTCTGTCTGTCTGTCTGTCTGTCTGTCTATCTATCTATCTATCTATCTATCTATCTATCTATCTCGCACATGTTTAGGGCTGACCCCTTGGCATTGGATAATCTATCTGTGCTCAACCCTGGAGAAAACAGAGTCTTCCTCTTCAGAGTCATTGATGACCTGCTTGCCTGTAGCTCTTCATCTAGGTAGGGGTGGGCATCAAGAAGGTACTAGGAAATTCTACTGTGTCTGGTTTCTGAGGGTGTCCCTGGCCCTTGGGAAGCTCAGCCTTTTCCTCAGAATGGCTTCAGTGAGGGTGGGAGGTACTTCAGGGGTACTGAGCGTCAGTGGAGACCTGAGAGACCAGAACAGGAGTGAGGGTAGAGGCTCTCAGTGCACTGCTCCCTCTTGTAGCTGTCCACTTGGCATTGCCACGCACTTCATATTGAAGGCCACAATTTTTGGAGTTGACCTGACACTTAGTAGAATTCTTGAAGATACCCATCGATCTAAGTGGATTTTATAAAGATGCTACATTATTTTCAAACTAAGCATTGGTAATTAGAGAGGACTATGACATTAAGAGCACTTGCCTTTAAACTTTAATCAAGTCAAGCAATTTCATCTTCAAGGAGAATATTACTGAAATGTCTCAATTGCTATTACCCTTCTATGTTTAAGAATGTCATTGTTAGTAACATGGAAATCTTTCCCCAAGTCCAACCTTCCTTCCATAGGCACAAACACACACAGGATACATTTACTTCTGCTCTGTTTTCTCTTTGGACAGCACCCTGCACCTCTCTGAGATTATTAAATGGGCACAAGTCATTATTTATCTGTTTAGGAGTCTGGGCCACCCTACTCAGGATATTAGCTTTTAGCTTTCCACTTCTCTGTGTTTCAGTGATATGAACAGTCAGATCCTCTTTCCACACACAGGGACAAGGGAGCAAGGGCTTGATGTGGAGAAGGACATTGGGGCTTCCACTGGAAGGAAGCTCTGTCATAGGCTTCACACTGTAAGTATTCAGCCAGTGCAGTGGATGGTACAGGTGCAGGATCTGGCAGACTCCAGGAGTGGACTGCAAACTGGATTAAAAAAATCTCTTTCAGGAAATCTACAAAAGCGGCTCTGACAGGGATTTTTATAGAAGAGGTCTCCGGTGCCTGCTGCCAGGACCACCATCAGCATCTGAACCTGGAACACCAAAGTTTTGGAGTCAAGCACGAGCTCTGGACAGCTACCCCTGGCGCTGGCCCTGTGGGATCCCAGCAACTGCTGCTGGGTAAGTTTGACTCAGCTGTCCCCTGTTGATAGATCAGAGCCAAAGGGCTCCACAAGAAAACTCCACACAGAAAGAGAGCTGGGAATCCACAAGAGAAGAACAAGATTGGTAAGAATCAGCATGGACTAGAGTCTGGGCCAGCAGTAGGAAGATGAGTCTGAGACCCAGCACCACCTGGGAAGTGATTTCCTTATCTTTCCCAGGTCAGTGCAGCATCCCAGTGACGTCCCATCCTGGGTGCCCCCTTTATAGTTCTATATGTTCTCCTTTTCTATTCCCTCTTTCACTGTGCCATTTCCTTTCACACTACATTGCCCATAGCCACAAGGTTGACCCAGTGTATGGTATTTTAGTACATAACTTCACTTCCCTCTTTTTAGTCTATCCTTAACCAAGATTTGGACATCTCCTCCCCATAGTTCCCTTTGCCTCTCTTGTTCCTGCTCCTACATATGCCCGTCTCCTCCACCTCCCATCTAGCAACTTCATACTAACCATGAGTCCTGCCTGATTATTCACTTTCTTCTACTCTGTCCTTTTCACCCACACCCACACTATCTCCCATGTTAGGATACACAATACACATTATTGGGGTCCCTTTGTTCCCTAAAAGAATTGACACTCAACAAGCGTTTATTTTGTTGTTACCTGCTACTCTATTATAAGTAGGTTAACCACTGGATAGTGACTGGCTATTCTTGGTTGTCAACTTGACTACATCTGGATGGAACTAAAACCCAAGTGGCTGGGCATACCTGTGAGGGATTTTTCTTCATTAAATCATTTGAAGTGGGTCTTCCTACCTTTAATCTGGATTTTTTTTGAGGTAGAAAGATCTACCTTTAATGTGGGCCACATCTGGTGATCCTATATAAAAGACACGGGAAAAGGAAACATTTGCTCTTCGCCTGCTTGCCCTTACTCTGGATGGCAAGTCCATTATTTCCCTGGTATTGGAGCCTATTTCTTTGAGATTTCAGCATTTACTGAAGATCTGCTGAGACATCCAGCCTCATGGACTTGAACAATTACTGGATTCTTGGAATTTCTGATGGTAGATAGCCATTGTTGGACTAGCTGGACCACAGCCTGTAAAATCTGACATATGTATATATATCAATTCTACTCCTACAGACAACCCTAACTAATACAGTGACTGTTGCTGCAGATTTTAATGAACCAACAGGAGTAGACTGGAGATAGACTTTGGTGCCTGGAATACCAGTCTAATAGGAGGAAACATAGGAACAACTTCAGTACAATCCAGTCTCTCTGAAAACTGTGAATACCTCCACTGAAAGAAGACAGGCTACCCAAATGAAAAGAACAACAACAACAAACATCTTAACCAACAATTTAACCCTAAATGGGCAGATCTTAGTGCAAAGGCACAAGTAACATGAAAAACTAAGATCACTTGTTTCCTCCAAAAATTACCAATACATAGTTATGACCACCATGAAAATGACTTAGGTGAAATTCTGGACACAGAATTCAAAAGAATGTTTACATATATGTTTAAAAACTTCAGAGAGAACACGAACACTTAAGAGAACACAGCAAACAGCTCAATGAAATAGGGAGGTCAATTCAACATATGAAAATAGAGTTCAATAAAGATGTAGAAATACTGAAGAAATCTTACCTGAAATGAGGTGGAAGTGAGAAACACAATCGGTTGAGTGAAAAGTTCAGTGGGAAGTCTCATCAATGGAATAGATCAGGAGGAAGACATCAAATACTAGCTTATTGATGCTTTTTGTGCATGTGGACTGCCAGCCTCCCTCTGTGGAAAGCCTGTTCTCATGATTTTGAAGTAGGAGCCCATCCATCATCTGTTCTTTCAGTTGGAAGCCCCCGGTGGTTCTTTCTTTAAGGAGACTCTGTCAAATGTTGCATGAGGCCCTTGCCTTCCCTCCTTTGGTAGCTCCTTAGGAGTGCTAGTTAGAGTCAGCTCTCTTCCAAGTCAAACTGAATCTGAACCCACATTTAAATAAGACTCCAGGGGGTATCCACAGACACATTATTCTCAAAGCAGCTTTGTTTGGGGGCTATTTTATTGTTTTAAATCTAGAATACGAAATGCTCACACAGATTTTCCATTCTATTATGTATTTGCTTGTCAAACACTTTTGGTGATACATAAGCCCAACTTTTGTGCTTAGCATTCAATAATAAATGAACAAGCACACAACTGTTGTAGCCTGGAAAGTGTTAACACAGCAAAGAAACAATGTGGTAAGATCTAGGACATAGGACAGTGATTCTAAAATCCAGCCATTTTGGAATGACCTAAAGGACGGACTTAAAAACTTTTAAATGCCAAGACTACATGCTAGTCACAGTAAACCAGGATTCTGAGAATGAGACCTAGCACCAGTACTTTTTAACAGCACCATACCCCCTACCCCTCAATCTCCTCACCCCACCAAGACTCCACCCCCGACACCAGATGATACTAATGGACCTTGCTTGTGTAGGTGGGTCAAAGAGAACAGATCAGGAGGGTGGAGCATTAGCCAGGAAATTACAGGAGAGTGCACAAGAAAGATCATTGCAAGCTGGAGGGGTGGCTCTGTGGGTAAAAGCGCCTGCCACCCTTTGGCAGGACCCAGGTAAAGGTGGAAGGAAAGAATCAAGTCCCGAAAAGTGTCCTTTAACTGCTCCCCTCCCCACACATGCTGTTGCTCCCACACTGCCCCGCACTAATAATAATTAGGAGAAACAGAAACATTACCACATTAGTCAGGCTTCTGTTACTTTAACAAAATACCCGCGAGAAAACGCTTACGGAGAGAAAAGGTTTATTGCAAGTCACAGTTTCGGAGGTTCTGGTTCATGTTCGTTTGGTTCTGTTGCTTTTGGGCAGGTGGCAGACATGTAACAGCAGGAGTGTACAGCAGGGAAAATCACTCCTTGACTGGGAAGCAGAAGGAAGAAGAGAAGACCAGAGAGTCCCCTTCAAAAGCAGCTCCTAATGACCTAAATACCTCCCGCAGTCCATCTTCACAGTGCTGTCATCTCCAGGTAGCACCATCCTGGGACCAGGCCTTTAACAAAGGGGCCATGGGGGACAATTAAGCTCTTAATTGTAGCAATTATTTTTAAAGTTGCATTAAACTCTGTGCCAGCAAGCCTCTTAAAGTTTTATGCTGGCCTCCACCTGGGATGTTGTTGTCTAGAGCCTATGCTTACTTGGCAATGGGGTTTTATTTCTTTTCATTTGTGTTTATTTTGTGATGTATAGATCAAGCCTAAGGGCTGTGCCTGCAAAGTGGAGCTTGCTCCACCACCGAGCTACAGCCCCAGGCTGGGCTTCATTTCTTGTTGCTACTAATTTCTCTTGATAATGAGCAACAGTTCAAAGTTCAGATTTTGTTACCTCTATTGTTTGAATTTATACTGGTAAATACCTTATGCTTTTAACGTGTAAACTATCTGCCATGCCATTAGTACTTTTTCCACTGTAAGAAATCACTAGCTGTTGTACCTGTGTCATGAGACCCCCAAGCAAGACCACCATAGAGCTGATACCCTATGCAAAACACACAGGGGTTTATTGATAACAACCAAACCTGGGCTTGGTCTGTGTCCGACACTCTGGTGCAGTGGGTGGAGGAGGACGGCCCTGAGCTCTCAGAGTGAAGGGTTTTTAAAGTGAAAAACCGCAAGCAGGGTGGTACAAGCCTTTTGTCTTGGGTGATTTGTCTTGAGTGTGATTGGGTGAGTGTGTGTAACCTTTGAGTTTACTGGTTGGGGGTTACAGTTATCATTTTTGGGCAGGCCTGGACAAGTCCCAGGCTCTGTCCTTGAGGGGCCATGGAGGCTGGTTGACCTAGCACGTACTGACTGTGGGGGCTGACTCAGTGGCCCAGGCTCTGTCCTTGACTCATGCACATAGCTCTAAGAGGGGTCCCAGACAGTAAACAATTGGCTAAACCTTGTGCAGTCAGAGTACATGCAGAAAGGGAGCTACTGCAAGGACTATGTCTTTTGATGGCTCTCACAGCCATACTGCTTACTCGAGTTTCAAGAAACTGAAATTGAGGCCTGATCTCTGAGAGAAGACTGACAGCCAGTTATGGCTCTGCTTGGTCCTTTCATAGCCAGTCTTGGTCATCAACAGACACTCATCCTACCCCTGTTCCAATACCTCCCAAGTAGACTGATCATGAATTCCATAGGGATGGGCTCTCTTTCCCCCAGCAACTGGTTGTCATAGATACCTGATATTATCATCCATCTGTTTTCTCTTTTGCACAGATAGAACATTATTGTTGAATATATTTAAAAAGTAACTCCTCAGCAAATGCAATTAGTAGCAAAATGATTCAGCATGGATTTTATTTCAAGATTCATATCAAGTTGTGAATTTCTTTCAATGACGTTACTGCAAATTTTTGCATTTGTCAGAGGTATTTGAGTCCCGGCTTAATGGCAAGTGTTTGTCGTACCGTTGTTATAGAAATTTAAGTCTTTGTTTCAGTGGTGTTGGTCTTTCTTGCATACTTCTACCCCTCCACCACCCCCCCCCCCTCACCCCCTACCCCCATCTTTTGCCCATTTTCCTCTTGGGTTATTTGTCTCATGGCTCATAAGGACTAGAGCTGTTACGTGTTATAAGTATTTTTCTTTGTGCTGTTATATTTCAATTTTGTTTAATGGTATTTTTGTTTGAGACAGAGCTCACTGTGTTGTCCAGACTGGCCCTGAGCTTATACAGCCCAGACACTTCTTGAAGAAATTTCACTGCCTCAGCTTCTCTAGTGCTAGTATTATATGAATGACCACCACACCTGTTTATGGGTTTTCTTTCATGCTAAATTATTAATGATTTTTACATTTCAAACTTTCAGACAGTAAATTATATCAATCTTTTCCCTTATAGTTTAGTTTTATGTGTAAAGGTGTTTATTGACTGGGGAAAAGTGTGACTACTCATCCTTCTTCCTGTTTTTTTAATTTTGCTTTTATTTTTTCAAACTTCGAGAATTGTTCTTAAAATGGAAGGCTTTATAGCTCTTGTCACATATGTCTTCTATGTTTACAGTTAAGGCATTGCTCCTGTGCCTTCAACAACAGTAACTGCTGTGCATAGAGGCAGCTCCACAGATAAACACAGTGTTTCCTGCTTCCGGTTACAAAGAAAAGCTGTTTTTGCACTTACCTGCTTTGCTAAAATCTTTAATGAATTCAAATAGTTTTATTGAATTTTCTCAGACCAAGTCATTATCTACTCACTCAATTTATAAGCAATTATGATGTCATATCCTTATATTAAATCATTTAACCACTTATTTTGGTTACTCTTTTCTTTGTGTGGATGAAGGTCAATAGAACATGTTCAAATATCCATCTAGGCAAGGATGCTCATCTCTGATTTTCAATTCCATGCCTCTGATGTTTTATAGGTGTATATAGTGTTGCCCACTTATTTATTTATTCTGTGATCTTAAGGTAGTAATTTTATTTCTTGGTACCTATATTCTTTTTAAAAAAGGCATTGACATTGATATATAACTACTCAATTTAGAATGCCTAAGAAAATTAAAACTACATTTTCTCATATTTCACTTACTTATACAATGTATTAGTAGATTTCTTGAGCATTTTATATTTTAATATATAAACAATTATATTTTAAATATATTTTGAGTTTATTTTTCTGCAATTTATCCTTATACAGGAAACAAATTCACTTATAGTATATTATTTTTCATATTCAAAATCCAAATCAGTCCAAGGACGTAGTTCACTATGTGTAAACTGATATGCTCATTTTACGATATAGTAGATGACTATCATTTTATCTGTACCAAATATAGGGTGGGAATTTGTGATGCTGTGATATTTGAAAGGAGTTCATTGGAAATTAATCATCGCCTGGACACTTTGGAAATGTAATCCTTCAGAGCATTTCTGCTCATTCTTTGTCATTGGTCAGTTCAGCTTTTCTATACACCATTGGTGATTTATACTTTCTGAGAAATACCTTTCTTCATCAAGTTCCTGAAACAGTTAGCATGAGACTCTGCCTAGTGAGTACTTGGAACTGCAAAATACCACACTGCTACGGGTCACACTGTCTTTGTTTTCACTGTGCATGTGTCTTCCTTCTACAAGAAAAGGAAAAGCATTTATTTATATTTCTATATTTTGTTACTAAAAATCAAGTCATATTTATTTATCGACTACTTTATAATGCTTAGGATTCCACCGTTTCAAATCAACTCTCATTTTTATCTTTATCTTTTTACTCTAGCAGAATTATACCCGACCATTACTCATAGCTACAGAAATTTCTCAGGATATTTTGGCATGTGAATGTCTTAAAATAGATGTCTAGATAAAAGATATCCTGGTAAATCTTCCTTTTGGAACATTCTAAATGTGAGTAGATTTGAGGCAACTTGACTTCTCTATTACCAAAGCAGTGGCGTGATTTTTCACTTATTCATGAATAATTTTCATAAAGAGAAATACATCATTTTTATAGTCTTCTTTCCTGTATCCCAGGAGGCTTTACATTTTTTCTTATAAATTTTATGTGTATACTATTAATTTATTTAATATGTTTGTTGTTCTCGTCACTTTTGTTATATGAATAAAACTTTCCCCCTCTGACATCTCTCAGTTTTCTTGTCAAACCATTAATTTATTAATCTTGATCGTGTTATTCAATTCTCTTACTATTAACAAAATTATTCTTTTCTTGGGTTTGTGGGATGGAATTGTGCCATAAGGAAATGATGGTTCTTTCTTTCTAGAATTTGATTTTTTTTCTAGAATTTAAAAATTTTTTGAAACACAATTTCAGTACATGGCCCTGGCTGGCCTAGAACTCACTCTGTACATCAGGCTAGCCTGGAACACATCTGCTTACCTCTGCCTTCTAAGTACTGGGATCAAAGGTGTGCATTGTCACACCGGCCTCTTTCACTTCTCTTCTCTACTATCATCTGTATTTTACCTAGTTCCCCCCCCCCCCAGCTCAATCCCCAAAACAATGTTGAGTAGTGATGGAGCATTGATGTACCTTTCTTCTTCCTGGTACTAATGGGAATTCTTCCCGTAATGTCCTACCTAGTCTATAGATGGCTCATGGACTAATGCAGCTGTGTTTTTAATTCATGACTATTTTCATGGGGCACTCAAAGGAGAGTCGGTTATAATTAATTCACGGTAGTTTAATCTACAAACCTGTGCTGTGGATATCACTCTGTATGCTGTGAATGTGTTGCTATGATTTGGTTGATAAATAACATGCTGATTGACCAGTAGCCAGGCAGGAAGTATAGTATAGGTGGGACAAGCAGAGAGGAGAATTCTGGGAACAGGAAGGCTGAGTCAGGAGATGCTGCCAGCCACCGCCATGAGAAGCAAGATGTAAGGATACTAGTAAGCCATGAGCCACATGACAAGGTACAGATTTATAGAAATGGGTTAATTTAAGATGTAAGATCTAGCTAGCAAGAAGCCTGAACCATTAGGCCATACAGTTCATAAATAATATAAACCTCTGTGTGTTTACTTGGGTCCGAGCGGCTGCGGGACTGGCAGGTGAGAGAGATTTGTGCTGACCACCGGCAGGCTGGGACACAGGAAAACTTCAGCTACAAACTTGTTGGATGTAAATATATAGAATGCTTTCCTCCTGATTCATAGGCTGGTTTGATTTTAGAGTACAGTTTTAAAAAAATCTTTTTTTTAAACATGGGAAAAAGGGGTCATATAAGTATAGAGGCATATTTCATGAAATATAAACCATTTGACTGAGAAAGAAGGTTTCTCCTGTATCTGGAATAAAGTCCCATGTGATGTCACCAAGATGAAATGCTATGCTAGCTGAGAAAGGCCTCTTCCATTTTTAAGCTGCTGATTTAGCAGAGCCATTCAAACTATATTCGTGCTGGCCCTCATATCTGCCTTGAACAGATGATTATTACTGACAGATGCATTTGTTTGCATTTAGAGTTCATGCTCCGGTCATTAGTCAGTCCAAACCAGCCAATTCCCTACTCTATTCATCCCTGTAAACAGGTAAAGTAGAAGAAATCCTTCTTAGTGTTGTGGCAATACCGGTCATATTTTAGTTGACCATGGTATTTTGAATGGTTAGCTCTTCTATATTTAGGGATCCTATTGAGTTCCCATTTCCCTAATGTAGGAGCTAGAATCTAGATTCCAGCCTTTCTTGAATTAGGACTCTGTAATGAACTCAAGTCTCCTTTTTTAAGGAGGTGAGAGTGGAACCACTTCCCAGTGAGAGGGAACGGTTAGAGAGGCAGTGCCTCGCTGTGCCTTCTGCTCAGGACTCTCCATCGGTCCTGGCCGCTTTGGACCAAGTTCCATTTCCGTGTGTTTAAATGGATTCTGGAAAAGATATCCAGTAATCTTGAAGAGATTTCTTGTGTGTTCAGATGGTTACTGCTGACTCTACTTTGCAACCAAGAATTGAATCCACAGCTTTATAAAAAGGAAAAGACCTCAAATTATTGCTCAACCCACTGCCCCTTGCAGTAAATAAAGAAATCTTTACACACACACACACACACACACACACACACACACGAAGCTAAATTTTTAGACCCTGACCATTATCTATATAGTATCCAAATAAGTTTTCTTTTCAAAAGAAAGAAGGGAAAAAAGAAAGAAAAAGAGGAAAGCTGGCAGATTCTGCCTTTGTTGGAACACATGCTACTGTATAGTTTTATATGATGTCAAACATTAGATTTAGTTGACTGTTTATAGTCATTAAACCTGCCTTTTGTTTTGGCACCCAGGCAACACAGCTCACAACTTAGGGAACTCTGTGGATTCCTAATGTGCTTTTGTATCTCAGCCAGGATGAGTTTTATAAATGAGGATAAACAAAACTCATGTGCTCAGAATTTTCTAATATAAACCTGCCTGCCCCATGGGTTCTGGGAGCCTCTTATCTGGAATATGCCCTCCTGGTCTTTGTCCAGAGCAGTAGCTGGGGCTAAATATATGAATTGTGTTTATGATGCAGCACATATTTTCCAAAATGCAATCCTTGCAGTATCTCCCTGTGGCTAGGAGCCTTCCTTTGTCTTCTTAAAGAAACACCCCAGAGGAATTTTCAACTCATTTAATGACATTTTGATGTGACAGCAAAGAGTAGATCAACCAGGACCAGAATTCCAAAGGGCCTCCCAACGGTTGGAAGATAAACATCTTCTGTTGGTAGAATCTGTTAACTTTAAATAGTAATTATAACAAAGCCAAATAGTTTCTAGCCCCAGAGGGAACAACACATGTATCACTTAGATTACATGGACCAGTTGGGGGAAAGGTATGTGGTTAGATTTCTTCCTAATAAGGAAGAATTTGTGCCATTTTGGTGAGGTAAAGAGTGGTTCATAGGCCAAATGAGGCTGGGTGATATGGCCAAGCTGATGGGCTAGTTAGGGGCAGAAGTCACTTACATGAAAACAGAGCCTGCCCTCTTCTTCCTCCCTACCCCTCCAGCCTCTGCACCATGGTAGAGGTGTCAGGGGGGTGTTCTGTCCAAGGCATGGCCATCTGCAGGTCAGTTGACCTCTGGCATAAAGCTAAGAGTGTCTTTAGTACTCTGTTCTAGTAAAAGAATTTGAATGTTATACATTCAGGTTTCCTCTGACTTAGAAGACACATTTCTGTACGATAAAAAAAAAAAAATCTTTTTTTTAATAACCACAAATGACATGTTAAATTCTCTAAGTCATTTGTGTTCTCAAGTTTCTGCTGCAAGTCCACTGCCTCACAATTTTCTAAACACGAGGAAAAGGGAAGGACGGCCATTTACTGCCAGGGACGGCGGCGAATATTTAAGACACGGTTAACGTTTTTTCTTCTCTCATTCAGTTAAATGATATCTCTAGCCTTTTATTTTAGCCTCCAATTATAAATGATCAGAGAATGATTCTGTGAACTTTTGACAAGAAACAGAACAGTTTAAGTGCAGCTGACTCTGAAGTCTAAAGGGCTCCAATTCATATAAACTATCCTTTAAACTACTTAATCAAATTGTAACCTCACCAGCTGTGGCTGTCAGCTAGCGTGGGGCCTGTGCGTCGGCCATATCGGGACCATTTTACACTTTGTAAAGGCGAATGTCCTTGCTAAGCATTTGAGAGATAGTGGTTGAGTTGTGCAAGCCTTCCTTCCACTGTTGATTCTCCCCGCTCCCCTTCCTCTGCCGCAAAGCCAGCCCGAGAAGAGACAGCCATCCTCCCCGAGGTCACCAGGGGCACTCTGTCTCCTTGATGGCAGGTGTGGTGGTGTTGTATTCCCCAAAATACTGTGCACTCTAATAAACTTATCTGGGGTCAGAGACAGAACAGCCACAATATTAAACATAGAGGTTAGGCAGTGGTAGCACACGCCTTTAATCCTAGCATTCCAGAGGTAGAAATCCATCTGTTCAAGGATACAGTCAAGCATGGTGACTCATGCCTTTAATCCCAGAAAGCGAGTCTTTAATCCCAGGGAGTGTTGGTAGAAAGCAGAAAGGTATATAAGGCGTGAGGACCAGAAACTAGAAGCATTTGGCCTGGTTAAGCATTCAGGGTTTTGAACAGCAATTCAGCTGAGACCCATTCTGGATGAGGACTCAGAGACTCCAGTCTGAGGAAACAAGACCAGCTGAGGATCCGGTGAGGCGAGGTAGCTGTGGCTTATTCTGTCTCTCTGACCTTCCAGTGTTCACCCCAATACCTGGCTCAGGTTTGATTTTATTAATAAGAACTTTTAAGATTTCTGCTACAGGCAGGGTATCACTAAGTCAGCCCTTCATCTTCACAGCTTTCGATGAACTCAATTTCTGCTCCATTTTCCATTTTACTCTGCCCTTTGATGTCTGAAGCTTGCTATTTACCTTCTGAGTCCCTGGATAAGCGGCACCTCTTGTGTCTCAGGTTCTTTTAGCACGTGCCCAAGATGTAAACAATCCCCAGTGCCTGTAAATTCTGCCCAGCAGAGATGTCTTCACATCTGTAAGTTCATCTTGTTTGTCGCTACGTGGGCTCCGTTTTATATTATGTATTTATTTCATGTTCCCTTGAGCTATGAGGCACTAGGAGACAGTAGCTTCCTTAGCCTTGAATCTCCATGGTAAATAATGAATAAATATTTGAATGGTTATTGGAGAAGCGAATGTCACTTCTTATAGCATAGTGGCCTCATTCTCTGGAACTCTACTGATGGCAATCTGACAAGATCATTCACTCGCTCTTGCCTGTGAACACGAAGAGCTGTCTAAACAGTTTCCTTCACCTTTTCCTTTGCTTTGGCCTCAGGTGATGATCCACTTCTAAGACATTCTAGCTCTATCCTACCTTGTTGATTAATCATGGCTGTCAGTTTGATTGAACCTGGACTCAACTAACAGATATGCCTCTGAGTGAATCTGTGCAAGGATTTCCTGGAGAAATTAACCGAAGGAGAAGACTGTCCCCTAGAGTGGGCAATATCTGGTGGCCCAGGTATAAGAAGATCAGAGAAGGAAAAAAAAAAACCAACCTCTTGGTTTTAGTTTTTGTGCCTTTTTCTATTGCTTGTGAATGTATCCATCTTGCTGCCTCTGCTGCAGCCATCCTTTGCTGACACCGAAAGCCAGCTGGACTGCAGCTCTCCAGCAACCCTCCACGCCTCCAGCGCCGGCCTTGTGCGCTACTGAACAGTTACTGGGATTCTCAGCCTTCTTCAGAGTGCAGAAAGAAATTGTTGGATTACCTGGAACGTGTTGCATGAGTTGATCTAATAATTCCAGTGGCCGTCCTAGAACTGGCCTGTGGAAGATTTCTGCACAATCAGAAATAAGGTAACCTTTGCATTCCAGATGGGATCTGAGGTCCAGAGAGGTCACTGGCCTGTCATCATTCACTCAGCTGCTCTGGCGCAGTTGGTGTGCTCTCATGTGTGCTAAATTCTAACTCCCTGTTTTGTCTTCCAGAACATTCTTCAATGTCAGACTGATTGTATGGGGCATTTTATGGTTAGACTATGAATCCTGAGAGTAGACTTGAGAATATTTCATGGTGGACTTGAACTAGGTTTATTAGAGGTTTCATTCTTCCCTGTCGTTCATTTCTTCTAAAACTCCTTCTTCTTTATAAAAGCTTCCCCAGTGAATCAGCCTGTATGTTTTGGATGTGCCTTCATATTAGTTTGTGTCCTGGCTCGTTTTATGTCAACTTGGCACAAGCTAGAGTCACCAGAGAGGAGGGAGTCTAAATTGAGAAAATGCCTCCGTAAGATCAGGCTGTAGGGCATGTTCTTAATTAGTGACTGATAGGGGAAGGCTCAGCCCATTATGGGTGGTACCATCCTTGGGCTGGTGGTCTTGGGTTCTATAAGAAAGCAGGCTGAGCAAGCCATGGTGAGCAAGCCAGTAGGCAGTACTTCTCTATGGCCTCAGCATCAGCTCCTGCCTACAGATTCTTGCCCTGCTTATGTTCTTACCCTCACTGCTTTTGATGATGAACTGTTACATGGGATGGTGAGTGAAATAAACCCTTTCCTCCCCATGCTGCTTTGGTCATGGTGTTTCAATGTAGCAATGGTAACTTTAACTAAGACAAATTGGTACCAGGATAATGGGGTATTGCTGTGGAAGTCCTAACCATGAATTGGGGAGAATTGTAGAAGGACTTTGGAACTTTGGGCTAGAAAAGTCATTGAGTGTTGAGAGCGGTGCAGATGGTGGAGATCTGGCTTGTGAAGTTTCAGAGGGAAGTAATGATTCTACTGTGCCATTTGTGTGAAAATCTGTGGTGTCTGGTCAGTTGGAGCTGGAGAATGGATGTGATTAATAAGAACCGCTAAAGTAAGACCTTTGCTTTTGCTGGTCTGTGGGGACTGAAGAAGCAGCTGTGATTAAACAGAGACCAGTGCCATTGAGGTGAAGTCCTTTGAGAAGTGCTTTCTCAGGGTCAGCACACAGAAGCTGTGTTCCAGAAGCAGCCAAGGTTGTACCTCCAATTGGCAGCCAAACTTGGTATTGTAGGAGTCATCCAGGTGGTACTGGTTTTGAAGGCATGAGGGGGTCATGGAGAGAAGCTGAGGGTTGGCATCCTGTGAGGTAGGGCTAGACTTTTCTGAAGAAAGTCCCGGAGAGGTCACCGGTGAAAGTGCAACCCAGTTGCTGCCAAAGACTCCAGCATTTTGGAGATGTTAGTACCACGAGATGACCCCCAAGAACAGCAGTGGTGGTGGATGTAGCCAGCCTGAGCCTAGAAGATAAGCTGTGTGTGCTGCAGAGGGTGGAGCCAGAGAAGTGACCCAAGCCCCTTGGAGGAGCCCAGAAATTTGTGACTGTATCCCAGATATTGGAGTTTGGTTTTGCTTTGCTTTGGTTGTGACTGCATACTAGTTCTTCCCTTTTGACATAGAAGATATTTATTTTTGACTTTATAGGAACCCACAGTTGAGAGACTGAATTTTAAAAGACTTTGAATTTTAAAAGAGACAGGCTATTATAAAGAGACTGATTTTTTATTTTTTGAGACAGGGTTTCTCTGTGCAGCTTTGGAGCCTGTCCTGGAACTCACTCTGTAGACCAGGCTGGCCTTGAACTCACAGAGATCCTCCTGCTCCTGCCTCCAGAGTGCTGGGATCAAAGATGTGTGCCACTACAGCCCAGTGAGACTGAATTTTTAAGTGTTTGAATTTTTAAAGGCTGTGGGACTTCTTAAGACTGTAAAATGTTTTATAGTGTGTTATCTTTATGAATGTGTGATCTTGGGGATGAACAAGAAAGGAAAGGTTATGGTTTAACAGTGATGTGTTTGTGTTAAAGCTGACAAGAGGTTAGTGTGCTGGATGGCTTTACAGCATCTTAACATGCGCTAGAGTCATCGCTTCTCCATGGCCTCTGCATCAGCTCCTGCCTCCAGGTTCCTGTCCCTTTTGGAGTTCGTGTTCTGATGATGAACAGTTATATGTAAGCCAAATAACCCTTTTCCTCCTCAAGTTCTGTCAGTCATGGTGTTTCATCACTCACAGCAATAGTAGTAACCCTAACTTGGACAGTTTGCAAAATATGTATCTAGTTTAATGCTTCAGTGTATGTTTTGGTCAGGATAAAGGCAAGAAAATAGAAACAAGTAAGGAGTCAGTAGCCACCAAGTTATTTTCCACTCAAGTTCAGGGTAGATATGGCTGTCACTAGCGTGACAGCATGATGCTTCTTACTGTGGCCATTCAGGTTGGCATTGGGCTCTGCTATGTTCAAAACACAGCTTGCAACCATTGGGATATGTCAATCTAAGGAGATGGAAGAGAGGAAAAATAAACAAACAAACAAACAAAAAAAAAAAACCCAAAAAGCGAAACGTTACCACAGCATGCAGATCTGTTCAGGGGTTATAGCAAGAAGTAGAGTGACCAGTTTGACCTAATTTTCCTTGAATTATGCTACATTAGTATAGAAAAAGCCCACACCTAGGGAAACCCCAAGTCTTGGGCAATCTAGAACAGCAGGTCATGTCCACAGATGTGGCATATATCACATCTCCAGATGCTCCATTAGCTAGTTATCACATACTCACATCAGAGTATAAGAGATGCTGCGAAATATGGTCCATATGTTGTCGTACAAATTGTATCAGTAGATTGTTACGTGCTGTTTGCATCTGTTGAGAGCTGACTGACAATGACTCAGGCCCCCTCATCTCAGCCTCAAGCATGTTTATCTCAAGTGTCTTCTGAGACCCTTTACATGCTCCTATCTTGCCCATCTTAAGATGTATTATTCTACTGTGAAGATAAACACAGAAATATAGTCAGGGTCAGACTCAGAAGAGGCCCACAAATACCCAGTTATCTAGGAGAATGGATGTATTCAGCACAGACAACATCGTCAAGATTTTCTTTTCTGAATGTTGTTTGACTTCCCCTACTTACCCATCCCCAGCTTCATTTCCCTTGCCTAGTTTAACTCCCTGTCTTACCCAGGTTGCTATAATAGATCCATGGCTTATGTTCTGTCTCCTACCTTACTCTCTCATCAGACCTGATATTTCAGCCAGTGACCTGTGGTAGAAATCTGGCATATTTCACTGTGTCTGTTTAAATCCCTGAGCATATTCCTGCAGCACATTTGGAAAGTCATTCACCAACATGTATGTTCTCTTTCTATTGCACAGAACTACCTTTAGAAAGCAGTAACTGCATTTTGACAAGTGCCTTGTATTATGTAGGGTGCTCTATAGCAATTAGCCAATACCGTGAGCGTGTGCATGCATGTGTCCGTGTGTGTCCGTGTGTGTGCGTGTGTGTGTGCATGTGTGTGTGCGTGTGTGTGTGTGTGTGTGTGTGTGTGTGTGTGTGTGTGTGTGTAAAATGAAAGGGGATTTGTTGGCTTGGCTTACACCTTAAGGGGTAAATCATTCAACAGTGGCCATTTGTGCATTGCAAGAGGTGAGACCCAGATTCTCAATCAAGAAGATGGGAAATCCCAGCAGTCCCAGAATGGCCTTGAAAGACTAGTCCCTTGGAGAGCTTGAAGGATTGAATTCATGGAGAAAGAGGAAAAAGTTTCAAGAAGCTGGAGTTGGACGTGAGCAGGCAGCAGCAGCAGCAACACACACACACACACACACACACACACACACACACACTCACACACACACTTGGAAAGGGGCTGGCGGGCACTGCAAGTTGCCCTCCTCTGATTTCCTGTTTTATATAGGCTACCAGCCTGCTAGAAGTTGCTGGCGACATGCAAGGCAGGCACACGCGTCACTTCTCTTTGGAAGTCAACCTACCTTTCTCCTGTAACTTATGCTTCACCAGTCTGAGGCATCTCTCAATCCAGTCAAGTTGACAACCAAGACCATTACATCCCCCTTGTTTCTGGACCTGAGTGTGTGAGCAGCTTTGTGGATGCAATAACAGCAAAAGCAGTGTAGGGCACTCCCCCCTAGGCCATGGCTTTTTAGAAATAAGTGTGATTTTCATACTGACATCTTGTGTTTTCTTGTTGGAAACAGATAGGTCTCTTGAGATTGATGGAGCTGTAAGGAGGAAGAAACCCAAACTCATGAGTCTCCTTGTGGAAGAGAGCTGCCCATGGAACAGACCAGTCAGCTTCAAACTATTGTGTGATCTGAGAGTGAGTTTCTCTTGTGTCTGGGTCAATATACATGTGGTAGCCTAATTGTCTAAGTAGTTAGCCAGCCCATAGCAAGCAGCTTTGTTATCTTTAGGACAGAATTTAAAATCTGTACCAGCTGATGAGGCCCTGGTAGCTTTGTTATATATATTCAAGACAGACTTTAAATTCTTTGTTTTATTCAAGACAGGGTTTAAATTTAAATATGGCTGATGAGGTCCTGTGGGGTCCCCAGTCTCACTGCTGTGGTTATGTCCACAGGCTCCAGAGCGTTTCCACAGTGACTTCAGATCCTTCCCTCCCCAGAGGGCCAAGTGCTTAACCTCTTTGTGTCTCCATTTCCCCCTTAGTAAAAGGAGATAACCTTTGTCAAGAGTCATGCAGGTCTGAAGTTTCAGTCTACTCGGGAGATGGTTAACCACTTTCACAGGTTCAAGCAGAAGCCAGGAGGCTCCTAGTTCATACGAGAGAACAACAGACATCAGCTTCATGCTTACGTGGTTTCTTCTAGTCCTCCAACATCTCCAGGGTGATGAAAGCCAGGTATATCCTGCAGGCAGTGAGCTTGCTTCACAGCTAGCAAACCCCAAGCTTAGGCTTTCTAACTTCTTTCACATGGACTATGAGCAAATACGCATGAACTTTGCTCCAGCGGGAAACATTATTTTTCTAATAGACAGCAAACAAGTCTGCCCTCTGCTCAGGAGAAGGCATTATCTTTGTGAAGGTCTGTAATCCCAATGTCCTCGAAAAAAGAAAACAACCTGGAAGAAAAACTGCTAGTGCCTTTGGTCATGAAATATGCAGAAATTTAAGATAACTGTGGAGCGATGTCTCCCAACCATATTGCCTATGCCTTTGGATTGCTGTGAGGATGAATCTGTCACTCCCTGTGATGATTTAGAGTGGTGCCTGACATGTAAACCCTCAAGAAATGAACCATTGTCCCTACACAATCTGTCTTAGTTTGGGTTTCTATTGCTGTGATACTACATCATGATCAAAAAGCATGCAGGGCAGGAAAGGGTTTATTTGACTTACTCCTCCATATCGCTGTTCATCGTCAAATTCAGGCCAGGAACACAAACAGGACAGGAACCTGGAGGCAGGAACTGATGGTTGCTTACTGGCTTTCCCCTCATGGCTTGCTCAGCCTGCTTTCTTATAGAACACAGGACCACCAGCCCAGGGATGGCACCATTCACAGTGGTCTGGGCCCTCCCCTATTGATCATTAAGAAAATGCTCTATAGGCTGGCCCACAGCCCAATCTTATGAGGGCATTTTCTCAGTCGAGGTCTTCTCCTCTCAGATGTCCACAGTTTGTGTCATGTTGGCATAAATCTAGCCAGCACAACTGAAACCTTGTCAACTTTACACAAACACATTGCTGTTAGGGCACAATCTTCCCTTTGTTGTTAATCCCCAAGATCTCACATGAAAAACATAAATAACTTTAAAGGTCCCACAATCTTTGCACATTCAAACAAGCTAAAATTGTAGTCTCTTTAAAATATACAATCTCTCTAAAAATCCAACATCTCTTTTGAAAGTTCAAAGTCTTTCAGCTGTGGGTTTATGTAAAAATTAAAACTAAATTAAATACATTCTCACTTCAAGAGGGAAGAATCAGGGCACAGTCACCATCTGACCTAAGCAAAAACCAAACTGCCAACAGTGTAAATACAGAATGTCCAGTATCTGGGATCTACTCACAATCTTCTGGGCTCCTCCAAAGGGCTTGGGTCACATCTCCAGCTCTGCCCTCTGCAGCACACAGAGCTTGTCTTCTAGGCTCTGGCTGGCTCCACTTCACGGCTGCTGCAGTGAAGTGCTTCACTGCTGCTGTATTTCTCGGTGTTCATCCCTTGGTCCTGGCATCTCCAAAATGCTGGGGTTCTCTGCTGCCTCCGGGCTGCACTTTCATCAGTAGTTTTTCACGGTGCCAAGCCTCAGCTTCTCTGCATGACCCCTTCAATCCCGGGTCTTCAACTGCAACCAAGGCTGCACCTTCACCAATGGCCTCTCCTTCCTGTCACAGTGCCAAGCCTCAGTGCTCTCCACGACCCCTGTATGCCTTCAAAACCAATATCACCTGCATGACTTTTACACTACTAAGTTTGGCTGTCACTGGGAGATACAACCGTGGTCACCTCTGGAACACAGCCCCTGTGTGCTGACTCTTAGGAAACACTTCCCAGAATTCACCTCAACTATGCTGTTTCTTTTTCATCACTGTTATTTCTTAGCTCCAACTAACCAACATCAATCGTCCCAGTAATGCAAAGGTTTCACTTCAGTTGTGCCAGTCTCCTGTTATTCACACTGATCCTTCCGCCCAGCTGACTGGAAAGACAGAATCTTAATTCAAAAATAGAACATGCCCCGATAGAGTCTTCAAACTTCTCTCTGAAACAAGCCAAGACTCCATCTTCTGCTCGGCTCTCAACTTTCTTGTCTTCTAAGCTCCAACATAACATCCCACTGAACTCTCAACACTCAATGGCTTTTCTATTCCAAAGTTCCCAAGTCCTTCCACAATCTTCCCCTAAAACATAGTCAGATCTATCACAGCAATACCCCACTTTTGGTACCAACTTGTCTTAATTAGGGTGTCTATTGTTGTGATGAAACACCATGACCAAAAAGCAAGCTGGGAAGGAAAAGATTTATTGGTCTTACACTTCCACAGGACTGTTTATTATCGAAGGATGTCAGGATAGGAACTCAAACAGGCCAGGAACCTGGAGGCAGAAGCTGATGCAGAGACCATGGAAGAGTGCTGCTTACTGGCTTGGTCCTCATGGCTTGCTTAGCCTGCTTTCTTAGAGAACCCAGGACCACAAGCCCTGGGTGGCCCCACCCACAGTGGGTTAAGCCCTTCCCCATCAATCACTAATTAAGAAAATCCTCTACAGACTGGCTGACATCCTGATCTTCTGGCATTTTCTCAGTTGAGGTTTCCACCTCTCAGATGACTATATTTGTGTCGAGTTGACATAAATCTAGCCAGCACCTAGTCCAGCTCCCACCCACTTCTTTATGTTAGCCTTGCTAGATGGCTTTCATTTCCTCAGAATTCACATCTTGCCTCTGGGTCTCTAATCGATCACCATCTAGAATGCTTGGCTCTCCTGATAGATTCACAACACGCCCCCACAGTTGGGCATGGTCGCACAAACCCGGCGGACCTAGACACTTCTGCCTAGCCAGTTCCGGGTCGAAATAGCCATTTCCAGGTCAAAACATCTCACGTGACCAGGACCCCGTGGCTTTGCATGGTTGCATAAATGCAACCATGTGATCTACGCGCATGCGTGGAGTAGCCACATGAACCTGTGTAGGCATGCTTGACCCAACCTTTATAAGTTGGCGCCATATTCCCGGCTTCTTCTTTATGCACGTGTCTTTTCAACAGGCCTGAGCACACCTGTCTCTCTTATCTTAATAAAACTCTTGTTAGTGGATTCTGTCGTGTTTCATGACATTTCCTTGGAGGGTAAGAGCGCCGCCAAATAACTAACATCTCCCCCATACTTACCCTTTTCCTGCTTCTCCATGTTTAGTCCCAATCCAAAGACCCGAGTGCCCCTGCTGTGTGGTACCCACAGGTCACCCACTCTACTTCCTTCTTTGACAATACTTAGCACTCCTGAGTGGTGGCATTTGTTAAAGTGCCTGCAATGTCCCTGAAATGTAAGCTCTGGGAGTGTAGATAACACATGAAGTGGTGGGTGGTCATTCTGATTAGCTCAGGGGAAAGGTTAGCTCTAGTGACCTCTGCAGCAGGTGTCTACAGATCCATTTACTTGACCCCAACTCTAATGGTCTCCACATTTTATGCATCTTTTAAAAATTTCAAAGCACGGAAAGACAATCTGAATGTTGCTTGAATCAAGTGAGTTCAGTGGGTTAATCAGCTCCGATCAGTGGATGAAGTTACATAGGGTAGGGATAGCTAATGACTAATCCCAATATAGGGACATCAAACTCAGGGTCACCGCCATGGAATGTCTCTTGAGAAGAAGCCCAACTTGCACTTTATTCAGACTCCAGGCTCATCTCCGCCTTTCTTTTCCCACACATCTCTAGAACCATTCTAGCAATGAGTTGTATCATATCTTTGAACCCATCCTTCTCTATTGTGATTTGGGACTCTGCAGCCCACATCTACTCCAGTGGGGCAAGCACTGGACGAAGACCACAGGAAAGGGGGTGGGAAGGAACTTGCTCCATCTTGCAGCTTCCTGTCTTTGTATCACCTCCGTCCATTCTTTGCTCACCACTTCATTCCAGTAGAAGCATTTGAATCAATTTCCAGTCTTCTCAATGCTCATGGAAACAGTGTTTTCACATGCACTCGGACACCAGCACCAGTAGCAGACAGGCGATGCCTATTTTGGAGTGTGGAGACTCCTGATGCAAGGGTCTTTTCCTTTGAATGCAAAGACAGAACACCTTCACTCTGTGTCCTGTTCTCCAGTGCATGAGCAATGGCTCCCCTGGCCACCTCCCCCCGGGGTTCTATGCTTGATTCTAACTTTTCTGCAGCCCTCAGGCAGTAGCTGCTTTCTGACATTCCCATCTCTGTGATGATGTATTGTTCTCTTTTTTGCCTTCTCATTTAACTTGGTAAGAACTGTCTCTGTGAATCACTGGTATGGTTTCTGCCCCTTGCTATAGGGGCAGAAATAATGTTGATATAAGGGACTTTTTTTTCCCCTGAAATATGAGTCTTACTATATTATTCTTTTGTTTAAAGTGCTCCAGCAGATAAACATGCTCATAGCAGTGATATTCACAATAGCTCAGGGTAGAGACAACCAAAATGATCAAGAGTTGAATAAATGACCTGTGGTACAGTAAAGAGAACAGAATTTTTCCAAGTTCCAGCCCTAAGAAAATTCCTCCCAGAGTCTTGGGAAAGATGCTACATCCAGCGTAGGGTTATCTGAGGGAAAGGAATCTACATACACCATGCTTTTTTGTCCGTTTGCTTTATTCCTCTATGACAAAATTCTATTTATACAGCTTCAGCTCCGTCCTCACATTCAGCACCTCTCTGTGCCCACTTTTCCTGTCCTCATAGTTTTAGTAAGCTCCCATGCTTTTGGCCTCATCTTCATCCTCTGACCCTTCATCCTCCATCTTACCTTCCTAGCTCCTTACTCCTGGCTCTCAGAAAACTCTACAAGAGATCTGCTTTACCCTCTACTGAATCTCTGTCTTCCTCTCTTCTCTTTGGCCATGCAATTCTGTCTGCCTCTGGGGTTCCTTACTACACCTGGTTATGCAAAAAGCCCTATGGTCCTCAGTCAGTCTCTCTGCCATGCCCCTAGGCCTGAAGGAAGGGGATGGTTTGAGCTTCATTTGCACAAGAAACAAAGCTATGCATCTAGGAGCCTGCTTGTCTCCTAGGCTTAGTGGTGGAGTTAGTTACCTAGAGGTTCAGCAGGTCTGAGAAGCTGAACTGTTTGCCAAATCGTTTAGTAATATATGGGCCCACAAGAAACTCATAGCAAGGCGCAGCTGAATATTAAGGCTGTATGACACCAAATATTCTGTGATAAATGGCTTCCCATTTGACGGACCCTTGGTTGGTCAAAGTATAGCTTTAATACACAGCTAAATCTCTATAATATATTCTTGCAGCCCGCAAGAGTACAGCAACAATGAGATACAATTTAGTCTTGAAAAGGAACAAAAATCTAGTACATATTCCGACAGAATTCAGAGAACATGGTACTAACCAAATCAGGCATAAATGGACAAACATCATCTGAGCCTATGTACATGAGGTCCAGGTATATGACAGTAGGCATATTAATAGAGACAGGCAGAGGTGATTGGGACTTGGGGGTTGTGAGAATGGGGGGTTACTGTTGAGTGAACAATTATTCTTTGGAAGGATGAAAATGTTTTGGCAACTGACTGTGGTTGTACAATAATATGAATGTGGTGAATGTAACAGAATGGTACACTTAAAATGGTAAATGTGGTGATGTGTTACATATTTCACCACAGGAAAGAGAATCACCTCTTGAGGAGGGAGAGATAGCTCAGTGGTTAAGAGCACATACTCTTCTTGCAGAGGACCTGAGTTCGGTCCCCAGCATCCACATCAGGCAGCTCACAACTGCCTGTAACTACAGCTCTGGAAGGATCTGATGCCTCTGGCCTCATGGGCACCTACACTAATGCAACCCCCCCTCCACATATACATATAGACACATGCCCATTGTTTTTTTTTTTTTTTTAAAAAAAAAAAAACCCTGGAGTTTAGTGTGAATGTTCTCCTTCTCCTCTTTTTTCTTCTCCTCCCACTGTGCAGCATAGTCTAAACCTTGAGCTAGTGGTCTTCTGACTGGAATTACAGGCATGTATGTACCACCATGCCTGGCTAACATGGGTGTTCTTTTTAAATCACTTTCTGATCCATGATGGCCATCCATGTGACATTTCTCTTTTTATTCCATTGATGAAATCCAGGTATGTTAAGGTTAAAACCCATCACTACTCTACAAATAAGACACATAAGAATGTGAGTGAAATATCTCTGGGACTCTACTTTGTTTTAGAGGAGTCACTTATTCTTACATGGAGGATTTGGGATCACAGATTATCCCATCATGATGGATGGAGGGTAGCTGGGGCAAAATTACATACTTAAAGGTCCAGAAAATTCCTCCCCTTTATGATCAGTTCTCTTCCCAATGCACTGTTTCAGTGATGGAATCTTCAGGGATAATGAGGTTGCTTTCACTCTGTTTCCCTTGGGGAATGAACACATTTCAGATATTTTTCCTAACAGTAAAACAACGTGAACAAATGTGAAGTTGGCTTGATACTTTCATTTTCTTGGTGAGGCATATGACGATATGGCAGCTCACTATCAGATGGCTCTGAGTAATCTTCCCCAAAGCTCTTTCTAATCTCCATTTCCCCAACTCACAGAAGACCCATTTCCTCAGTCAAATTCAGTATTAGGACAATTGAATTGGCCGTGTAATATTTAATTAAAATCATCTCCATAGAGTTCACTTATAAACGTTATGGCCTAAATAGTGACAAAGTGAAATACTACTTTTGAAATGACTACTGTAGTTAATATTTCCCTAAAGAAGAACATGTATCTAGGGTATTTGAAAAGGAAAATACAATCACAAACTGAGGGCGGGGGTGGGGGTGGGGTGGGGGTGGGGGGGTGGGGGGGTGGGGAGAGGGAGAGAGAGAAAGAGAGAGCGCACACTCACACGCAAGAGAGAGAGAGAGACAGAGAGAGACAGAGACAGAGAAAGAGAGAGACAGAGAAAGAGAGACAGAGAGACAGAGAGAGAGAGAGAGAGAGAGAGAGAGAGAGAGAGAGAGAGAGAATATTTCTTATTTGACTTCTAAGGTGGAAGTTAATCAATAGTTAATAAGTGAGTTCTGAGGATACTACTTCCTGGATCTTTCAGTCATAGATGCCTAGTGACTCAGGACACACTGAGTGACAGAAATGGCACAAAGGAAGCCTGAAACACCATTGGCTCATGTTCCCAGCCTTTCTCCAGGTTCTCAGAAGGTGGTTGTTAGAATTCCTAGCCACGCCCCCATGACCCCACATGCGCTGGCAAGATGCTTCATCATCCCAAGGCCTTACATTCTATGTAATCTGTGTGCTGCCTGATCACATAATCTATGTGCATGCATGGCATAACTACGTAAGCCCATGTGCGCATGTGTGTGGGGGAATCTATAAAAGCAGGTTGCACCTATTCCTTCCCTCTCTTCCTGTACGGTCATTCCATAGGCCTATGCACACCCCTTCTGTTCCCTTCCCTTAATAAACTCTTATAGTGGGCTTTGTTGTACCTGGTGGCTTTTCTTGCATGGTAAACAGTGCCACTTAATGAATAACATTGCACCGCTTAATAAATAACAGTGGTAGCCATGGGTGGATGACTTGTAATTATGGAGAGTCATGAGTGACTGAGAGGAAAGAGGTAGGCATGTAGCTCATCAGTGGACTGCTTGCTTAGCATGTACAAAATTTAACACCCAACATCTCAAAAAACAAACAAAAGATGACAGAGGGGAAGAGTTAATACATTGTCTCCTAACCCTGGGACTCAGCAGTAGGTACTGAGAGACCATCCAGTATGAGAAGGTACAGGGAGGGGTCAGGGTAGGGCTAAGGTGGACTTACCAAGCAGCACCTATAGTGCCTCCCTTGGTAGACGTGGGTTTTGGCCCTGGAGCCAGACTTCAGATGCCCATTGGCTGGTGGTAAAGCCCTGGGAAGTTCCATGGCTTTATGTGTCTCCATCTTTCTCTCTGCACAGTAGGGATAACAAATACCTGCCTCAGATGATTGTCCAGTTCCTTATCTAAGAACAGTGTCTATTTTATACTAAGCATTTGGTAGTTTTGACTGTTTTTATTTGTATAGACTCTTCTATAAACTCAGACTTCTAGTGCTGAAGATGGGCATGCATTGTCTCACAGAAAAAGGGAAAGAGGGAAAGCTGAGATATTTGAGGGAAGGAAGAATATCCTACCTTGGAATGTGGCTGGAACTATTAATTTAACCTGAGGATCCAGCCCATCTGCAGACTCTGATGTCTATTTAGAAACTGCTCTAATGCTAAGCTGTGGGTGGAGCAGGTGAGGCTGGGTATTGTGGCTTAAGACAATTGTTGGCACCTTGCCTGTGGAGGCATTGAAATAGCACAGGGCAGACGGGGGTTAAATGATGTTATGTAGCAGACTTTTCCTGATGAGAGGCAACACAAGCCCATCAGCTCACCCCAGAAATACCTTCATGAACAAACCCGGATGTGTGTTTGCTTGGGAATTCTCAATCTAATCAAACTGTTCAAGATTGGCTATCACAACAGGGTCTTCATCTTCATGGAAATACTCTTTAGAATTTCACCACCCTTTCCCCATCTTTCAGAGTGCCTTTCCATGGGGTTACATACTGTTTGTGCCTTCTGGAAGCCTTTTGCTTTCTACAGCACCTTGTGAATCCTCCCTCACCAGGCCTTCCAGCCTTCTTCTATTCTATAGTGTACCCTGCTTGAAATACTATCTCTATTTCGCCTCCTACCTCCACCCAAATGTATCTGTTTTCCAGCCCATATTCTTAGCTAGACAATTTAAGAAACAATGCATTGAAGGCCACACACATGCTGTCTCATAGAGCAGTCATCTAGCGTGTCCAAAGTTTTTGGATTGATGCCTACTAACTCAAAATGAAGTGAACAGTAGTGCATTAAAAACGTTCTAATCTTGGGATATCTGTCTTTTGTATGTATTTAATACAAAGAAACAGTAGGGAGTTCAGTTATTAGAAACGATAGAGATGTATTTGAATTTGCAACTTTGGGAACCCCAAGTCACATGCATGTGAGCAATTGCCAGTGTATAATGTCTACATATATATGTTCTTGGAATTTGATTCAAGAAACAGAACAAATAGTAGGTTTATATTTTATTGTTCTAAGTTCTAGTTGGGTTAAAAAATGTCATAAAGATCAGACAGTTTTTTAAGATGCCTCAGACTTAGGGCTACTGAATATTTTTGTATCTTAATAGAATGGTTAGATTTTTTGTGGTAAAATTTATATAGCATATAAAGTTTTATATAATAAACATATAAGTTTATATGACATATAAAATTTATATCACATAGTTTACATGTATAACATAATTTTATTCATTTTCAAGAACATAATCCAGTAGCATTAAATATAATCATACTGTGATACTTTTAATCCATAACTTAATTTCTGTAGAGCTACATGCTTGAGTATATTAAAATGGGTTATGTCATTTTCTTGGAGCTTATCTACTGGGTGAGACTTGGCCAAACAAATAGATGCAATAGAATAGCTCTAGTATGTTAAGGCAGTCAACTTTCTTTATTTCAATTCTTGTTCCCCCTTCTCAGTCCTTTCCATCTCTACTGTGTTGCTATAATGGTTAAAGGTGGTTTAAGAAAATAATATAAAGAGGGTGAAATTAATAGAAACATGTTGAAGAAGATAAATAAATAACCAAACATGTTAGATTGGTACACAGGAAGCCTTTCTAAGAACCTCATAAGCACGTTAGAGAAAGTCTTCCAATTTTATTTTGGCTCTGCAAGAAATAAGAGCTGTTACAAGATTCCTTGTACTGTGACCATGAATAACATAAAATATCAATATCATAGCTTTTCTTGGTATTAAAGCCAGGATGAAAGTTCTCTTGTGGGTTGTATTTGAGCCCATACTGTGTGCTCTAGTGAACATCCATCCACACAACCTGTACAGTAGTGAATCTTTACACAGTATCTCATTAACAGCCTTCAACACAAACTAGTAGCAATGTCTAAAAGTTCAGTTCAGTAAAAGTAACACATTTTATGTTCTCAGTAATCTGCTAACTCACTCTACTCCAAAAAAAGATTTGGAGGGTCTTGAGTGAACTAAATCTCCATAGTCCTTGAAGTGGCCTCAGAGAGCTAGAAAGAACTTCCACAACCTCATGTTGAACACTTGCATCCCAACAACCATTTGTAAGTAGTGTATGTCACAGTGTTCATGGGCTACATGTGATAAAATGATAGCAGGATGTGAGTACAGCTTGTGAGGATGAAGGCAAGCCTCCTCTACATAAGAGAATGTTAAGTTCTGTTCAGATAAATAAAAAAGCATAGTGCTGTGAAATATCTTCCTTCTCAATGTTGGTATTAAGCAGAAGTTAGAGGAGATGAACCAGATCACATGCTTTTATTATTTTTAGGACATTCTTTACCCAATCTATCATGAAGCAATTTTTTCCAACCCTTCATCTCAATATAACCAACATTATGGTTTAGGTTCTATTTTAGACCAGCAGAAATAACCAGTATATTCATGGAATGAAGATTAGCCAACTCATTTGAAATGATTTTGAGTGCTGTATATATTTGAGTGTGAAGAAATCTCATGGTGAGAATACTGTATGATAGGAACCAATGGAGAAGTTGTGAGTTGGGAAGGCTTGTCCTTTCCTTGTACATGCCTTAGTCCAGTGTTCATTCACTCATTCAGTCTAACTTACATGAGGTACAGATCCTTCTTAGTATTTTTAATGGTGGTATATTAGTCACTACAGCTAGTGACAGCATCCTACCACAGCTCAGTCAGTGGCTAGGGGAGTACTTGCCAGTATCATCAGCTCTTTCCTGTGTAGCTGTGATGATTTTTATTGTCCACTTGACATCATTTGGAATAGTCCAGGTGTCACACCTATGGGCACATCCAAGAGGGTGATTCCAGAGGATTAGCTCAGGAAGGAAGACCCACCCTGAATGGAGTGGTGGCATCCCACGGACTGGGGTCCTGTAGTGAACCAAAATGGAAGAAGAAGAGGGGACGAGAGCTGCCTATCCGCATTCATCTCTCTCTGCTTCCTGATTGTAGACACAGTGTGACCAGCTGCCTCGTGTGCCCACTGCCAGCCCTTCCAGAGGATGACTAACTATAACCCCACCAAACTGTGAGACAAAACTAACTCCTCCCTCCTCAAGTAGCTTTTGTCACCGAAACACAGAAAATAAGTGACGTAAAAACTATATCTTTACCGTGGGGTTTGTGGTTTTATGAACCCAATTCTTGAGTCTTCTGAGTTAACCAGTATTTTTTTCTGATACTATACTTCCTTTTATTTTGTTATTGTGTGGGTATATATGTGTACATGATCAGTGTGTGTGTGGTTTTTGATGCCACGGTGCATGTGCCGAAGTCAGAGGACAGTTTTGTAGAGCTGATTATGTTCTTTTCCCTTCATGTGGGTTCTGAAGATTTACCTTGGGTCGCCAGGCTTGCTCATCAACTGCTTGTTTGCTCAGGGTCCTCTTTCCAGTCATTTTTCTTTTCATTTTTGTCTTCTTTTCTTTTCCATTCTCTCTCTCTCTCTCTAATCAGGTTGCAATAAAGAATCATGATGATACGGTCCATAACAGAGTCTTTCTCTTGAAATAAAAAAAAAAAAAAACTAAAGAAAAGGTCACTTTAGTTATGTTCCATTTTCTCTAGGAAATGATACAGAGGTCAGTGATGGTGCAGGGTTTACCATGAAATTAGCCATCCCTACTGTGCCTAACCACAACACACTGGACAAAAACACTTTAGATGGAATGTTTTATTGGCTATTAGCTCATTAATTTAGAGAACTTAATAAAGTTAGACAGCTCCTACTCTGAAGCTAGCTTGAGAGTTCTCTATCTGTAGAGCTCACAGAAGTGAATCAAATAATCAAGAATCAGAGTCCATATTAAAGATAGTCCTTGAGAGCCACTGGGTGAGAGACTCTTTTCCAGAATATTATAGTGACTTTGCACCTACTAATCATGAGGAAACTCTTGGGGTGGCGACAAGATACTGATAATCATATCCAAATTGTTAACTTTAAAACTGTGATGGTGGAAACGTTGTCCTCCTAAACATGAACTTGGATCTGAACTAGTAAGTATGTACTGTTTTACAAATATGGCTTATGACTGCATCACTCAAATCAAGGGCTCCAAATTCATATGGGCTTCTCCTCTCTTGGTATGTGCCTCTTATCTTGTTTCTTATAATGACATTTGGCACTGGGCTTAGGCTTTGCCCAGGTAGCCCAGGAGGACCTGATTTTGAGATCCTCTATTTCACTATATCTGTAAAAATACTATTTTCCGAAGGAGATCACATTCACAAATTTCAGATGGATATATCGTTTGAGAACCCCCGTTCACCCACTGCAGCATCATTTGGCTGGTGTGAACTCGCTGTCTGTTGGCTACCATGCTGGCTGAGAGCTGAAAGAACTAGGTAGCTGATCGTTTGGGCTGAGTTTCAAACCCTGCAAAAACCCTCCTTTTTGTCCAAAGGAAACTCCATTCCCCAAATTCCAAAAGGCAGACAGGACAAATGAGTATCTGTAGTGCCTATTAGCATACCAGTGAATGTCCTCCAGGCTCCTCAGTATCACAGGTACTTGTTACATATGTCAAAGTCCATCCTAGCTCTTCTAACCTCCTCCCCTACCTTAAACTTCCCCAGCTCATGGGCTTCCTTCCCTCCTGCCAGCTACTCATTCTCTTTATAACCTTGCTATTTTAGTTATGCTCTCTTAGCCCCTCCCCTTGTGTGTGTGTCTGTGTCTGTGTATGTCTGTCTGTCTGTCTCCCTCCTCTCCCCTTTCTACTCTCCCATGATCTCCCTCTCTCTACCCCCCCCACACACACACTGCGCCTGCTTCTCTCATGGCCAGGTCCAATCTTCTGGCCATGTGCAATCTATTAATTTCTCTCTCTCTCTGCTCTGGACTCTTCCAGATGCCTCCAGCTGTTCTCTCATATCTACAATAAAAATCTTCCCCTTAACCATACCATGGAGTGGTCATGTCATTTTATACAATTACTTGTGGCTCAATTATTAGTAAGTCCTCATTCTTCATCCAACAATCTCAGTCATTATTACTAAGTGCCAATGAGTACCTAATGGATTGCTTTCCTCCCAGGATTCGGAGGGAGGATATTGGCATGAGTCAGTCATTGGAGAAAAATAATCACTAAGGAAAAGGAGAGCCACAGAAGCAAGGCATCATCTGGGAGTCAGGGGGCTGTTTCTGTAGACTAATGCTGAGTCTGAGCCTTGCAGGATGAGTGGGACTTACCTAGGCTGAAGAGGAGGGCAAGACATCCAGGAGAGAAGAAAGCCCGAAGCAGGTTGTTGGAGATGGAAGGAGCTGGGTCACTAAACAGAAGTCAGTTTGTCTGAAATCCAAAAGCCTAGTGGAGAGACAGAACACGAGGCTGGAGAACAGGGTAGGGTTCTGCCATTCTGACCTCTTGTAGACCATACGGAAAGAACAACATTCATGAGTTCATTCATGAACTAACTCACTTGCTGAAGATCCTTCACTTGGTGAAGATCCTTTGTGTTCTGGGGATATAAGGAGGGGAAAAATGAACAAGATTCTTGTTCCACTAAAACAAAAGCTTTCAAGTTGGGCAAGAAAAATAAAAATGAACAAATGAAAAGTATAATCTGTCAGAAAATGACAGAGAAAAAGAAGTGGAATGGAAGTATCAGAAGAGCTGAGACATCTTTTTTGTTTGTTTGTTTGTTTGTTTGTTTGTTTTGAAAATAGATTATTCTGATTGATTTCCCCTCCCCCAGCTCCTTCCAGATCTTGACTCTTCTCCCACCTAAGTCCACACCCTTTCTTTTTCTCTGTCATTAGAACACAAACAGGTGTCAAAATAATAATAATTAAATAATGTAAGATAAAAGAAAAACAAACGAATCAGAACAGGACGAAGCAGATAGTCTCCCAGGAGAGATGAGTCAAAGAAAAGGCATACGAAATACATATAGATGCAGAGACACACGTGCTTGCATACATATAAATTGTATAAAAATACAACACCGGAAGCTATAATATATACTCAAGAGACCTGAAAGAAAAAAAAAAGAAAAGATAATAAAAATAATGCCAGACTATACAGTATAAGACAAGGAACCTCCAAAATTACCTTTGAGTTGGTTTCATGTTAGCCATCTCCTGCTGAGCATATGGTCTGTGTGTGTATATCCAGTGAGACGACATGAGAGAAAACTGATTTTTCCTTTGTAAGTGGTCATCATCTGTAGATGTAGATGGGGCACCAGACCCATCTGGCTTAGACCCATGCAGGGACTGTGTACGCTGCCACAGTATCTGTGAGTTCATGTGGGTCAGTCCTGATGTGTTTAGAAGGTGTCTTAGTTAGGGCTTTTTATTGTTGTGACAAAACACCATGACCAAAGCAACTTGGGAAGGAAGGGGTTGAGTTGGCTTCCACATCCACGGCACTCACTGTTCATCATCAGAGGAAGTCAGGACAGGAACGCAAACAGGGCAGGAACCTGAAGGCAGGAGCTGACGCAGAGGCTGTGGAGGGGTGCTGTTTACTGGCTTGCTCTCCATGACTTGCTCAGCCTGCTTTCTTATAGAACACAGGACCATAAGCCCAGGGATGGCCCCACCCACAGTGGGCTGGGCCCTCCCCCATCAATCACTAGTTAAGAAAATGCCCCCAGGCTTGTCTATAGCCTGATCGTGTGGAGGCATTTTCTCAACTGAGGCTCCCTCCTCTCTGATGACTGTAGCTTGTGTCAAGTGGACATAAAACTAGCCAGGACAGAAGGCCTTGTTTCCTTGGTGTCCTCCATCCCCTCTGACTCTTATAATCTTTTTTCTCCTCTTCTGCAGGGTTGCCTGAGCACCAAGGGGATGGATTTAATGGAGACATTCTACTTAAGACCGAGCATTCCAAGGTCTCTCACTCTCTGTACATCGTCCAACGGTGGGTCTCTGTATTTGTTCCCATCTCCTGCAGGAGGAAGCTTCTCTGATGATGGCTGAGCAAGACACTGACCTATGAGTGCAGCCCGCTTGATTCAGATCTGAAGAAATGTGAATGGCCTCCTGCAGAGTGTGCCACAGAGGGCCAGGGAAAGACGGAGACCAGGACAACAGCACGGTCAGAGCTGTGTTTGCGATGCTGAGTAGAGACAGGATCAGAGGGGGGCTGAGGAGAAGCAGGTGGTCAGGTGAAAGATATGGTGAGCTAAATCAAAATCAAGGAGTTCAGCTTGAGGAAATGGGGACAAACGCAGTGACATTTGTGGAGGTAAATCAACCGTGCCTGGTTGTATAATGAAGAAACAAACATTACTATTCATTTAAAAGCACTGTGTGTTTGACTAGAAAGTCTGCAAAAGACTTCATCCAAACATTTTTTGTGAATAAAAATATTTATTGAGTATTTATTTTTATAATTGCTGTTGGGATATTACTGAAATAGAAGTTGGCCTTTCTGACCCCGTGTCAACAGAACTTTAAATAAAAATGAAATTCCCAGCACAGGGTCTTTATTTATGGGTAGAGCTTTCTAACTGACACAGATGTTTATCTTCCTGCCTAGGGGCAGAGGCTGGGAAAAGCTCAGTGTCAGGGCTGCAGCAACAGCAGGATCATTTTTTTTTTTATTTTTCCTGTTTGGGATCATTTATGCTGGGGCGGGAGTTCTGTACCATGCCGGTGGCAGCATCTTGGCATCAGCGATGGCTTCCCACGCAGAGTCTGGGAAGGAGCTCTGGGGTCAGAGCCAGTGGAAAACCTCAGCATGGCATGAAGCGGAGGCATAGACCTGTCATCCCAGTGCCCAGGAAGCTGTAGCAGCAGGATCATGAGTTTAGGGCCAACCAGGACTACATAATGAGACTCTGCCTCAAAAGTACAAACAAGTCAAAAGCAACAAGAAAATGGAGAGAAAGAGAGAGAGAGAGAGAGAGAGAGAGAGAGAGAGAGAGAGAGAGAGAGGAGAGAAAGTGGTCAAAGGCCATAGCTTTTGGTGGCCGAATGATACATTTAAACATAAGGTATGTGTGTTGGCACTTGGATTCTTTATTTACAAGTAGGGAGAAAGCTGATCTTGTAGAATTTAGGGTGGCAGTGGAACCATTTGAACCCTTGCCATTTGAACCTTTGACATGTTCCGCGGTATATGTCTTCTCATTTAATCTGCGAGGTAACTCTGTCAAGATGACAGCTTAACCTTTTACGTATGAGGAACCCATGTCCAGGCCTGTTAAGTAACTTCCCCAAAGTAGAGAGATGGATTGTCTGCCCGTGTGCCTAGCCAGTTACGACACTGAATTCTAAGACCGGAGTGCTAGTGCTTGTAGGTTATTCTACCGTCGGGTCCAGCGGAGCTGATCCTGCTGAATGTGGGGGTGGCGTGGCTGTGTCCTGCAGACATCTGCCTAAAATGTCTCTGCACGTGCTGTTGACTCTGCTTATATTCTCTTCTTCTGTATCTCGTCCTTCTGGCCTTTTCTCCTTGCATCACTAAGCCAAAGTAGACATTTCCTCTATCACTTTCTGTCACCATGCTCTACCTCCCCCCACTTCATTCCTTTTCAAACACAGTTTATTACAGTGCTTGGAGAGATGGCTCAGCAGTTAAGAGCACTGGCTGCCCTCCCAGAGGACCTGGGTTTGGTTCCTAGCACCCACACAGCGGCTCACAACTCCTTCTAATTCTGCGTCTGGGGAATCAGACCCCTTCTTCTGGACTCCACCCGCACCAGGCACACACGCAGTCCACAGACATACATGCCAGTAAAACATGCATGCACATAACAGTGTTTTTCAAAAATGATTAAATGGTTAAAAGATTACGTGTGTGCACATGCCATAAAATACATGTGGAGGTCAGAGGACAACTTGTGGGAATTGACTCTCTTTTTTCCCTCATATGGGTCCTGGGGATCAAGTAGGTTGTCTGGTTTGGCTGGCAAGCACCTTGACCCACTGAGCCGTCTGCTGGCTCATCACTCATTTCCCTCATAGCACTATTTCTATTGATATCTCTCTTGTTATTTTTAATCTTCCTCCACTAGAACATAAACCCTTGTTTCCTTCCCCCACTGCCGTTATCCTCATTGATCCGTGTTCGGTAGACAGTAGGTGATCAGTCACTGGTTGTTGGAAATGTTACCTCTTCACAGGGGTCCTCCTTTGTCGTTGTCAAATCGAAGGTGGCTGCTTACCCACGGGTCACATTTGGCTATCAGGCATTTTTTCCGTTTTCCTCATCTTGATTCCACGTTCAGGGGAGTGATCTGTGGATATGATTTCCTTTGTACTTCGGACTTAGCACTCCTTCACTTGTCCGTGAGAGGATTAAGCAGCCAGTGTGATGTAGAGGGAGATTTGTAGGCTTGATGAGTTTCTAAGCTCACCTTGATTGTCCAGAGAATGGTCCAGGAAGGTGCTGTAGTTGGTTGCTGAGGACATGCTGTTGAGGAGTCAAGGCAAGTATTTAAAGAAGGCCGGCAGAGCCTCAGCGTGGGAGGCAGGGGAATAGCCTAAACGGAGAATATCTCTAAAGAGAAAAATCACGTGCTTTTGTTTTTGGGGACTCACCTATCAGGCCGTTAGTACTTGCTGGTGACTCAAACTTTGTACTGTATGTTTTCTCCTTAAGGTTGCTGAAGGATAAATTTTAATAGAAATTAGGAAAAATCTCTGGTCTGTTTATGTATAGCCAAGCCAAGGTCATTTATATATTGCATGTCTTCCTAGCTCAGTGTTTCTCAACCTGTGGGTTGCAACCCCTTTGGGGGTCAAAGGACCCTTTCACAGGGGTCACATATCAGATATCCAGTATGTCAGATATTTACATCAGTAAATATTCATAACAGTAGCAAAATTACAGTTATGAAGTACCAAGGAAATAATTTTGTGGTTGGGGATCACCACTACATGAGGAACTGTATTAAAGGATCACTACCTTAGGAATGTTGAGAGCCTCTGTCCTAGCTAGTGTGAATTTCAAAGCCTGTAGAAGGAGACTTCCTGCTCCCAATACCTCCCTTAAGCACTAGGCTACTGCCTAGAATCCATTGTATGGATTGTAGGAATTGATTAGGAATAGTAGGAATTGAGCCTTAGTACTTAACTATCTTATTCTAGAGCCTTAACCAGTCCTCCAAGTTTGGATTTCATCTATTAAACCCATTTTACTATGGACCAACCACGTATCAGGAACTATTCCCGGTGCTGAAGGATGGATCAACCACGTGTCAGGAACTATTCCCGGTGCTGAAGGCACAGGAATGAGCAGCATACAATCTCTGCAGACATATTGTTGTGGAAGGCAGACTTACCTATGTGTTTACAGAAATAAAGATTATTTCAATGGCAGGAAGTGTCGTGAAGAAACTAGAAAAGGCTAATGGAAGAGTGTTACTATGTTAGAGACAGTGAAAGAAGTTCCTCTGTGGAGTCTTTTCATGGGATGACCTGTGTGAGCACCCCTGGCTGATGGCTGCTGTGGGATGGTCTGTATGTCAAACATGTTGCTTATTGGTCAATAAATAAAACACTGATTGGCCAGTGGTCAGGCAGGAAGAAGTATAGGCGGGACAAGGAGGAGAGAATTCTGGGAAGTGGAAGGCTGAGGAGACACTGCCAGCCGCCACCATGACAAACAGCATGTGAAGATGCCGGTAAGCCACAAGCCATGTGGCAAGGTATAGATTTATAGAAATGGATTAATTTAAGATATAAGAACAGTTAGCAAGAAGCCTGCCACGGCCATACAGTTTGTAAGCAATATAAGTCTCTGTGTTTACTTGGTTGGGTCTGAGCGGCTGTGGGACTGGCGGGTGACAGAGATTTGTCCTGACTGTGGGCCCGGCAGGAAAACTCTAGCTACAGATGGCTCCAAGGGCCATGAGGAGGAACGAACTAAGGTGTCAGAGGTAACTTAATGAGAAAAGGAGACAAATGTAGTTGCTACGAAAGACAGGATCCAGGTCTGCTGGGTCTTGAGAGTCATGGTGAGGTGTTTGATTTTTATTCTAATACTGGAAAAGGACACCGAGGGCTCTGTGCAGTGAAATGACAGGATGTAATTTACATTTTTAACAAGATCACTCTGTGGAGAATGGCAAGTACAGAGGCAGATGTGGAGAGTGTGTAGGAGGCAGTTGAGGATAGAGGGGAAGATTTGGCATGAAAGCAGGCAGAATCATCTGTTCCTGGGAATCAGATCAAACCAGTCATTTGCGGGTGGAGAGAATGTGGATGCTGATGCAAAGAACACGTCCAGCATGAACCTCAGGCATTTGGTCCAAGTCACCAAGTATCATGGTGCTAGGAAGTGAGATGGGGAGGGCTGGAAGAAAGACAGGGTTTGGTGGGGATCATGAGTTGTATTTTGGATACTTTTATATGAGAGGCTTGTTAGATGTTCGAGCGTGACACATTGAACAGGCAGAGAGATCTATGCTGCTGACTCCTGAGCATGGGGCACCAACATGAAGCTGGTGTGTGAGGCAGCAGGAATGAGTGTGGACACAAAGGAGATTTGAGAGGAGGACAAAGACACGAATCAGCTCTATCATTTAGTCATAGAAGCAAAAGAAGAAATAGCCATAGATATAGGAAGGGGTTTCCTGGCAGGACACCCAGGGAAAAGGGGTTCTAGAAGCTTCAGAAGAGCTGTTTGAGGAAAGAGGGAAGGTTCAGCTGTGCCACATGCTCCTGTGAGGCTAAGCAGAGAGGGGGACAGAAATAATCACAGAACATGGCACAGATAACCCAGAGGCATATTGGAGGAGATCAGCCTCTGTGGGCAGACATGGAGCCCATAGGAGAACTCGGGACACTGCCCTGGCCTCTCCTTCCTATTAGCTGAGCAGGTTGATATGTCTTCTCTTGACTGATGACCTACTGCTTCTGTCAGTTCTGCAAAGAAATGAGTTTGCCTGTCACCCCTTTCTTTTATCAGTGATGAGCCATGAATGTGGTTAGCTCAGGTTTCTTATGCTGGCTGGTTTAATAGGACTGATTTTCTACTTGGATATAGTCAAGTTTGTGCTTTTCCTACATTAAAAAACAATAAAACAACAACAACAACAAAAAACCCCCAAAAGAACAGGATTCTTATACACAGCCCCTCAAAGGTTTTGTTAATGTAACCACTCTTTTGAATTTCCATGGGACATTTTGTGCTGCTGTGTACTTAAATGTCTTTGAAGCAGACACACTGGATTTGGGTCCTGGCCTCGTCACTGGCTGCATGTGTAACTTTGGCCATTTTATGTAACTAATTGATGTAGCATGAATCTTAGAAGGTCTTATTAATAAAATCAAACCCGAGGCCAGTTATTGGGGTGAACACTGGAAGGTCAGAGAGACAGAATAAGCCACAGCTATCTCACCTCGCTGGGTCCTCAGCTGGTCTTGTTTCCTCAGACTGGATGCCCCGAGCCCTCATCCAGAATGGGTCTCAGCTGAACTGCTGCTAGAAGCCTGAAAGCTTAACCAGCCACATGCTTCTCCAGGCCGCTTCTCCAGGCCAAATGCTTCTAGTTTCTGGTCCTCACGCCTTATATACCTTTCTGCTTTCTACTACCACTCCCTGGGATTAAAGGCGTGCTTTCTGGGATTAAAGGCGTGGGTCACCATGCTTGGGTGTATCCTTGAACACATGAATTTCTGCCTCTCGAATGCTAGGATTAAAGGCGTATGCTACCACTGCCTAACCTCTATGTTTAATATTGTGGCTGTCCTGTTCTCTGACCCCAGATAAGTTTATTAGCATACACAATATTTTGGGGAACACAATACCACCACAAATTGATGCTTCCACTAACTCATCCATTAAATAGCTCTCACTGTATGACTCTTCCTGTGCTTTGAGGGTTAAATGGTACCATTCTTCTACTAGTTAGACCAGTGCTGTGCACAGAGAATAAATGATGCTAACTATAGCTACAACCACACAATCAGCAATGACTTTAAAGATTCTGTTAGTTGGTACAGGTGACATGGCTCAGACAGTAAAAAAGTGCTTGCCATTCAAGCCTGAAAAACCTGAGTTCAATCCCTGGAATCTATATAAAAGTAGAAGGAGAGAACTGAGTCCACAACGTTGTCCTCTGAGCTCCACACACAGCCTATGGCAAACGTGTGCCCCCCCACCACATCATGAAAAAACAACAATAATAGATCAATTAGAACATTTTAAGGTGTAATAACTGAAATCTGAGCCAGTGTGCTCCAGATTAACCATGATCAAATAATATCGAAGAAAGAGAAATGCTGAGGTCCCTTGCCGAGACTGACATTCACCCTCACCTGGAGATCTTGTACATTTACCCACATTTGCAACTTCCAGAGTGACTCAGTAGCAACCCCATGCTCATGGGTTTTGATTTCCCCACATCCTTACCCATCAGGGGCCACTTGTCTAAAGGGTTCAGTTTGCTCCCATACTTCTAAGGAGAATATGACTCCTTTGCATTAGGGTCATTGTCCTTCATTCATTGACAGCTGAGCCGGAGGCAATTGACGGACACCGCCATCATAGGTCCCTGGTGAATGCAGTCAGTGACCGCAAGTATATGTCGCAGGTGAGGAGTCTCCTGACAAAGCCTACAGATCAAATGCTGAAACTTAGAAGTGTGCTCATTCTGGAGGGTCCTCTGGCCAAGGACAGTTCTGAGACCCCTCTCACACTGTGTGTTGGGTCAGCACACCCGAGGGAGTTTCCTTTCTGCAGGTTCTCCCAGAGAGAGTCCAGGCCTAAACAGTTCTTTCTTCTGTGGGATTACACTTTAGGGGTTGGTCGGTTACAAGCTTCTCCCTAAGTATCTCTTAGGGGCCTTAGAAGTATCAACAACCTTAGAAGCTGCCCTAGCCTCTTTACAAGGAGGCTCTACATCTAGCTTGTAGATGCTGGTGTCTGGCTGAGGAATGCATGATTCTAGATGGCTCTGTTATCTGTAGAATGTTGCCATTGGCCATACAGCTTTAGGTTCTGAAGGCTAAATAGCGCCCCTTCTAATTAAAAGCTCATGTAAATTTCAAGTCACATCTATGAACTGCTGGAGTGAGTGAGGGGCCCAGACCTGCAGATCCAAAGCTGCAGGATCTCTGTGACATGGCAATACTAGGATGTCTAGGAGGGGTCCCAGTGAGGGCCCAGGATTGATGGTGTGGCAGAAGTTAGGATTATTAATCGAACTATCATCACTCTTCCCCTATGACTGCTAAATTTCCCGCATTAAGTTGTCTGCTATCCCTGACAATTTCCCCTTTTAATTAAAAAGGAGCCTCATAGGCAAAATCTTGGGAACATAAAGCTGTTATGTGATTCACTCAACCATTTGTATGCATGTGTGACCTATTTAGCTTTTAAAATCCCATTTAATGCCAAAAACTACATTAGAAAATTCAAACAAAAGCTCACAGGGAGCCCCATAATGAGACTGGTTTGATTACTCGAGTGATTAGGCCATTTCCTCTCTCTCTAGTAATTTCATTTAGAACAGTAGTCACTTTAAGAACAAGTAGATGTTTTTATTGCCTTTCTAGTTTGCCGGGAAACTGGCAAGTAGCCAACCATCTGTAAAACTGCAATTATTGCTGTTACTCAAAATTTATTGAACCTCTTCAGGTACCATGGGAGTAATTCCTGCCTGCAGAGACATGACCCAGCAAGGCAAGAAGACACCCCCCACCCCTTTCACAAAATAGGTATTATCACCCCG
Source organism: Peromyscus nudipes (assembly GCA_902168325.1). Lineage (NCBI taxonomy): Eukaryota > Metazoa > Chordata > Mammalia > Rodentia > Cricetidae > Peromyscus > Peromyscus nudipes. Next base: position 66,299 of record CABHPH010000295.1, read on the forward strand.
TGCTTCAATCTGAGCTTGAAGTCCTAGAAATAGTATTTGTGTGCGTTGTTTGGAAAACACTAAGTGAGGAGTGGTTTGGGTCCACTGTCAATTTTTTGGCCTATAGGAATTGACCTCTTTCCCACGTGGAGCATGCATTCATTTATGCGCATGCTCATTCATCACTCCACACTTATTGAAGTGTATGGGTGTGTCAGTCTCTGCTATACTTTGCTTCTGAATGACTCCAGCAAAGCATCCTTCTTTAAGCTCACATTTGAGCAATGAAACAGTAGTGATGCTCTTGGTGATGTTGCCATTGGGATGCCTCTCTTTTTTTCTACCACTCCTGACTACAGGTACCCGAATAGTCAGATGAGAGCCCAGGCCAGACGTGCCCTCCTGGATCCCATTATAGAAAACAGGGTTTGCTTTCAAGATCAGTAGTAAAGGCTAGCCTCTAACAGCAGTAAAATGTTTTAGAGTTGTTTTGGATCCCTATTCACAGGCGTGACATGATGGCCATGGCTCGCTTGAACTTCCAGCAGCTGTGATGACTCACAGGGGACCTACACAAGATTAGGGACACCAAGGAGAGCTCATTAACAGAGTACCAGGGTGAGCAGGTGGGCCACTTTGTCCTCTTAGTCTAACTCAGTGCCATCTAGTGACAGGAAGACATGGCTATATGCTGTGCTGTCAGCTTGTGTAGGTAGGGATAAACCAATTTGTCTTAAAGTCAGTGTGACTGGCACAGACCAGATCTGCACCTGATTTCTATGTAGAACCACCAATGTCGGCCTTTGTATTGAAAGTGTTAATGGATTATATAATGAATCAAGTGGCAGCCTACTTGATACTTTTATAGATCACGCATCTATAGGGGATACATTTTAACTTGCACCAGCAGTTTGAGATAAGTTTTGAGTTCAGGAAGATTGCTTTACAGTATGTAAAGTAGCATTTATCTTTCCTGTTGTGAAATGATCCTTTAGTTTGTGGGGCTGCTCTAGCCCCATTGCTAATACTTAATGAACAAGCTCATTTTCATGTGTTTACAGACTTTTTCCTTGCCCACACCAGCCTTTTGTCCATTAAGATGGATGGTGCTAATATTGTAGCCTATTTCATGAGATTGGCTCCTTCCAATCATTTGTTGGCCTTGTTCACCATGTTGCCATGTTTGGAGGATACTTGTCCAGCTGTCTGAAGGGTGACACTCAATGTCTTGTCTTCTTGAGCCTCAATACAAACCATCTGGAATTGACAGGGCTTTCCATTTACAACAGATTTTTTTTAAACCCTTCATACATGGGTGGCCCTAGTGAGCCCCCTGGTTGTAGAAATGAGAAGGGGGGAATATCAAAGACAAAATGAAGAATGAAAAAGTGTGATTGGCATGCACAATTAAGAAGGTATGATATGTTTATAAAATGCTATTGGAAAGGAAAGAATTTTGCTGTTTCCTACCTTAGCCCTGAACCTTAATGACTTTAAACATTACAAGTGACTTTTTTTTTTCAAAGTTCCCCAGAAGCAGGAACTTGAGTGGACATGTTGATTCTTTTCAATGCCAAGAATGAGAATTTTATTGGAATAAAAGAGTTAAGAGAAGAAAGGCAACATTTTGTAATAGAATTGCTTATGTTTATGCCTTGTATTTATGGTTTTGAAGGTAGGTTCTGGAAAATAAGATGTATAAATAACTTCCATGAGCCAGGTGTTTTGCTGGGCACTGAATGGATTAGCTGGATCTGTGTTGGGCTATTCTATCACATATTACAGTTCATTTTCTTGTAGGGCATAAAGACAATCTAATCAATGACAGCTGGCCTGTGAATTTTAATGTTATTTGTTTGTTTTGTTTTCCATCTTATGAATAGTTATGAAATTCTGATGCTTCCTTGTCTTGCTGTTGCAGGAGCACTGGAGTATTGAGAAAACCAGGTTCTCTCTTAAGAAAATGAGGATTGATTGGGCAAACAGATGGAACATAACACACACATTAATTGTCTGCGGTAATTTGGGCCCAGTCTTTTGAAACTGCTGGACATGTGGACACAGGGCTGGGCTGAAGCTCAACTTCACTTCATTTTTGATCAAGGAGCTTTTTAAATAAAATGAAATAGTTTCCAGAGAAAGGTTTACAAGGAAAAGTATTTTGAAAGCAAATTATTTATGTGTGTTAACTACCTGCTGCTAATTTGCACTTTGTAAAGTGTTTTACAAAGCACTTGGTGTGGGGTTGTCCCTCTTTGCTGAAAAATCGATTTAAAAATATTTGAATACATAGCTCAGACACAGAGTCATCCTGGTTTATTTCTTTGTGAAGGTCTGATTGTGAGCGTAAGTGCCAAGGACGTACAAACGAAGTAAATGCATAGGCTGTCTGCTCTGGGTTCTTAATGAGTAGAAGGTAGGAAAGAGTTAGCTGAGGAGAGGTGAGTCTTGGCTCTTTACAAGTTCTGAGCAGGAACCTGGGTATCCTCTGCTTCATAAATGTCCCAGTCTGAAAGAATGCTCATGCTTAGGTCTGCTGCTATGTCCAGGACAGTGTACCCAGAATTTTCTTCCTCATAAGAAACCATTTCTCAGGGGTAGCTTTCCATTATCCTGAATGAGTTTCCCATGTGGACTTGCAGGCTGTATCCCAACATCCTTTTTTTAGTACCCTGAAGCAAATTACAAATGTGTTTAATTCGACTTCTTGAGACTACAGTTCAGAGACTACGCTGTACCTAATTTGGAGCTATTTTCTCTCTGGTTTTTATTTTGACGTGTGCTGGTTCTCTGCTGTTGTTGCTATTTCCACCATCTCAAGGGAGCTGCTGTCATGGTTGTCATCGTGCAGACAAACACACAAGAGAGCCCGAAGCGGGGTGCTTTCATAAAGCATTGATTTTTATTTGAAAACATTGTACAGGTGTTACATTGCCACAGCCAGTCCATGGGGGAGCATGCAAATAGAAAATGTGGATTGCTTGTTCAGCTTCCCAGTGTAAAGGTCTTTTTTTTCTTTTTCTTTCCTTTTTGTTTATATTTGGGTTCATATTTTCCATGGTGGTGTCAGGATTAGTGTGCTTTGTTATGTGGTATGAAGATAGACTCCTACCCATGGGGTAAAATCTGTACTGATAGCTAGCTGGGAACTACTAAATGGTTACAAATCAAAAATAAATCCCAAACAAATGAGACTACAAGCTTGTCAAAAGGTTAATAGCACAAGTTAGCCATACCTAAACTAAACATTGAAACGTTTGGATGGGACACAGTGGTGCAGAGTTGTCCATTGCTTGGTCTACCTGGATGTGTGTTTGAAGCTGTGGGGAGATCTGACCAAGGCGAGCTCTGTCCCCAGTGAGAGTTTCCAGTGAGGAAGTGAAAAAACCACTACCCGTCTCTGGCAAGGTTGAAGAGAGCTGTGGTTTGCTCTTCGTCAACATTCATACAAAGGGCTGTTCTCATTCATTGAGGAGAGAAGAGTGGTGGATTAAGACGCTGATATTCTTCCTGGTATCTACTGAGGTTACAGAATCTCAGAAATTAAAACTGCTACAGTTAATGTTACCCTATTCCCACTTCCCACCCCACATTCTGAAACCCCCAATGTTTTGAAAACATGGTTCTTTGAAACTTTTTGCCTTTGTTTTTCCTTAAGGGTCAATTCTAAACTTCTGATCTTGGACAGCCAATGTTACCAGCTTTATACACGGAGATAAACCAACACAGGTGAAGTAACCCAGTGACATGAATGTCTGATCACAAGGACATCCAATGACAAAAAGTATACAGTGAGTTCATCTTATAGTCACACTTGGTTTCCATACAATGGAGTCAATTAAAACAGCCTATAAAGTGGTCTAGACGGCAACCTTCAGCCATCAGCTAATTGCAAACCTTTTCAAACTTTAAATGTGAAAATGTTCCTAGCCCACTGAGTGGACTGGGAAACAATTTCAGTCACTTGTTTCTCATTAGAGTTTACTGAGTGTCTACAAATTCGTGTCATAAAAATGAATCAAAAAGACAAAGACATTTGGCTTAAAATAAATACTAAAAAAATGCAACAAATCAAGTAAATTATGCAAACCAAAGGAATGTAAACACAAAAATAAAAGCACAGTCTTTAAAGGTCTTCAGAGCTGAATGGACAAAATATTCAGAGAAAGGTATTTAATTGGCTTAAAAGGTAGCAGAGAGCAGATGTTGGCAAGGTTGTAGGATGTGATATGTAGCTTTAGCTCAAACTTTTCTCCCCCATGCCTACCACATCCCAGTAAAGAGAACTTATTTCCATGGGGAAATCTGACATGAAATATACATATCAGAAAACAACCTTTCTTCCTTTCTCCTAGGTCAGGATTCAAAAATACTTTAGAAGAAATGTTGTATTTTTCCAATGAAAAAGATTTTTAACTGAGTTACAGTGTTCAAGCACATTACTTATTTTGGACATGTGTTGTTCGTATGAGATTTGTCAAAGTGGACCACGATGACTCTTCATAGAAGAAGGCAGGCAAAGAGGCCAGAGGCCTGCTGGTAGACAGCATGGGAGCTTCTGCCTGCCATGCTTAGGCCTTACTTTGCAATTTGTTCTTACTTTATAAGACCCACCCCCCGCCCAGTATTTTGTTTTGCTTGCTTAATTAAAGTATATTGACTTGAAGTGTTTCAAATTTTATGAACATTTCTATAAAGCCTGTAACTCCATCAAGGATCCTTTTGAATGATATTGAAGTCAGCCAAGCTGACATATGGAATCTATTCTAAATTATAAAGGTTGATGGTGTTTCTCAATTTCCTAAGTTGCGGGGGTAGTGGTGGAATGAGAGATATTCTTGAGATAATAGAACTGATTAAACTAATGATGTATCAAGCTTTATTGGGATAATGTAGCATCTTCTGTCTGTATGAATGCTTATCCTTATATTCTGTTATTAGATGGGTATCAACTGTGACCAAAATGCCAGACTTTTCAGTGGTGACATCTTTCCCACTACTAAGTGACCAGAACATGAGCTACTAACTGAGATTTTTCCACATCAGTACCTTGCTCCAAGAGGTGGCATAAACAATGGTACCCCATAATAAAGATAGTGTCCATGTTGGCATACTCCGAGAAAGGTTCTATACAACTAAGAGGGCAGAGGCCATGGCTTTTCCAGTACTTTGATTAATTTCCATGACATCATTAAGAAAAAAATTAAAACAGAAACTAATTTTTTAGGAGAGAGATATAGGGAAAGAAAGAAAAACTTTAAAAAACACAACCCTAAACATAAGTGATTTTCTTTAGAGTGTTTCCTGTAAGTCACAAAAATGGGAGAATCCTTATCCTGTAGTCACAGGGCTTAATTAGATGAATCTCCTGGCCCAAAAGAAAGCCAATGGCCTGGAGTAAGAAGGAAATGAAATATAAAAAGGCTAAAATGTTTGTTTTATATCTATTCCTAGAATAGAGTATTATATGGTCAGTTTCCCCTCCCCACAAGGGTCACAGCACAAAATCCTTATTGAGCAGGCAATCCAACAGGTGACAGAGGAAACCATTAGCCACAAGGTCACCAGGATGAGGGAACTTCTGAGGGGTAGAGCTTCTGTGGCATGCATCACTCATTTAGTCTGTGCAAAACAAAACAAAAAAGTATGATTCTCAAAAAGTGACTTGCCATAGAAAAGTGGGATGTACGTTGACTATGTGAGGGTCTGGCAATAATTCCCATCAGGAATACAAAACCTCCTTCTGAAAGTTGGTGTAATAACAGTAACAACAATAATAAAAATCATAGTAACAATAATACTTGCTTTTGATTCAAAAAATTTCACAGTAGTTAATGCAGGGGTGGGGGCGGGGTCAGGATACATACTATCAAAGCCTCTCTCTGAATCAGGTGGATTGAAGCCTGTGTTTCCAGTGGTCTTCAGCTTGCTTCCTTTTACAAAAGGAGGGTTAGCTACCTTGCAGTCCACCTGTGAAACTGCACCTACTAAATACCTTTCTCTATGTACAATACAGAGATGATGAGCGAACACGTGGCCTCTGAGTTGTCCTCAGTGGGCAGGGTGGGCATCACCCTAGGCCACACGTACATGGGGCTCTTCTTCTGTCTCCTGACCCAGGCTGGTATAGGTGACTGAAGGCTCCACCTGAGCTGTGCTGGGTAAGTCCGCAACAGGTCCTGAAGGATTACGGAATTGCTTGTACACTCGGGGGTCCTGGGCTATGTACGTGGAGGTGGAGGAGTAGAGCACCAGCCCGATGAGGATGGTGAAGTAAGACAGGAGGTAAAGTCCTGAAAACTAAAACACAACAGAAAGGTGATTAAGCAGCCAAGTGTAGCCACTGACAGATTAACGATGTCTCCTGCAGGAACACGCAACCTGATGAGGTAGCTGGTCCTCATGATGGAAAGTGAATGTTCTCCTAAACTGGCTTTGTCTTATTGATTCCCTTTGTCTTTTTCTAGGCTCCGTGGCTAATGAGAGGAACAGTTAGCTAATTGTCCCTAAAATGCCCATCTGAGAACCTGAATTGCTTGGGAAGGGTAGTTAAGCACAAATTAGAATATATCAAATTCAAAGCAAAAAAATCTCCAACATCACTCCATAAAGAGTCGGTTGTCTGTGGCCTCATTAAACCCAGAAGAAATACAGATATTTCATTTAAGGGCATAATGAAGCCACAAACAAAGAAGCCCTCACTGACAGCAGCGGCAGGGCACTGGGTTTCACCATAATCCAATGCAGACAGGATTTGTCTCCCCTGTAAGAGCTGTTATTGACTTCAGTAACTATCACAGCAAGATTAGGTTATCCTTGAACAGAAAGAAGTGGTAAAAACACAGTGTTCCTGCCCTACTCGTCAAAAAGCAAACCAACAATTTGCTTGACAACTCAGAGTTTTTCATTTTGTTGGTTGTTTTGTTACTTTGAGATGTGTGTGTGTGTGTGTGTGTGTGTGTGTGAAGAGTGGTTGGTACAGATTTAAAATGTCAGGAATACTTTTGAAAAATTACGACCTTGGACCTTCTTGAGGAGTTTCCTTGGGTAGTGTATCAGAAGAGAATAAAGTTAAAAGACAGTTACCCACTTTCACTCCTTTATTCTTTATTCATTTACTCACTCGCTCACTCCTTCATGGTTTCTTACAATATCTCCTGTGCCTGAAACATGCAATTATGTACAAAGGAAGTAGAAATGAAAAAAAAAAAAAAGCCTTGCTCTTCCCATCAAAGACTTACCAGGTACAGATAGACCAAAGCAATACAACACAATTAGGGCACACCAGTCAATTCAGTCAATTCCTATCAACTCAGTCTTGGCCACTGTGATGGTTTGAATGAGAATGGCTACCATAGGCTCATGTATTTGAATACCTGGTCCCCAATTTGGGGAGGACTAGGAGGTGTGGCCTTCTTGGAGGAAGTGTGTCACTTCAGTCAGGCTCTGAGGTTTCAAAAGCCCACGCCATTCCCAATTAGCTATCTCTACTTCATGGTTGTTGTCTCAAGATGTGAGAGTTCCCAGGCCTGCTCCAGCGCCATGCCTGCCTGCCTGCCTGCTGCCACGCTTTCTACCATGATGATCATGAACTCCCTCTCTACAACTGTAAGACCCAAATAAATGCTTTCTTTTATATGTTGCCTTGGTCATAGTGTCTTATCACAGCAACGGAAAAGTCACTAATCCACCACATCCTCCATCTATTACAGAAGAGAGCTGTTTTAGTTTTAGTGTCTATTTTTTATGCTCATACTCTGGAAGAAGTAGCAACTGGTAAACAAACCAAGATGTACCAAAGCTAGAAGAGCAGAAGATAGGACAGTTATCCAGAGAGCTTGGAGGTAAGTTACGTGGTGATTGTAAACAAGCTAAAAGGTTGCTGGTTCAACAATGGAAAAGACAATCTTGGTAATGACACACAGGAAAAAATGCTCTTAAGGCTAAAAGTCCTGCTATAATGTACTTTTCCCTCCACCTTTTTCTTTCTGCAGGACCCAGGGAGCTAAGACTAAAGGCTACGCTCTGATTTTCTTTCTACAGCACTATTCACTCTGCTCCCCAATCCCTTCATTTTTCACATTCAGGCCAGATGGTAACACGTTTGAATGTGGATTTATATACTAAACTCAACTTGGAGCAGATCCACTTAATTAACTTGAAATAATTAATTAGGTTTTCTTTAATGAAAATAAATGTGCCTTGTTCTTTGAGTCACAATTAAAAAAAAAACAAAAAACAGGGAAAGATGAGCATCCCAGGGCTATTCTTCATGGTCTCAGAAAGCCTGCTCACCTCTAGACTCACCTCTTGAAATCCATATCCAAGAATCTCATCCTTCAGCTCACCCTTAGTGCATCAAATAAATGGCTTTGCTTCTAACACTGTCATCAATTTGAATATTTTATGAATGACTTTTGCTACTCTGTTCATGTGTTTTTGTTTCAAGTGAAGACTGTTTCGTGGTCTTAGGTGCCCACTGCTCTTGCTGCCCATGAAAATAGGGAGGCCAACAATGGGACTTTGTAGTTACTGCTACCTTCTAACCCTCAAACCAGACTTAAGTCTTAGCTCTACCCCCGAAGAGCTATAATTCTTGGCAAATTTCTTGTACCTTTCCAGTCCACGCTTCCACATCAACCAGTGCCTGTACAGCGTATGACGACTCTAAAAGCCATATTAGATAAAACATGTGAAACACTTGCAACAGACATTCAATTCATATTAGTTTCATTCCCGCTGTTGTGTCATTCATAAGGGCCAGCCCTGTTCTGGATGTGGAAATATAAGATCGAGCCCTAAGTCTACAACAGGGCACAGCTTCTGAATGCCAGCACATAGAATATGTCCAATTCATTTCTACTTAATCCATCCAGAACTCACTCTAATTTTTTTCAAAAGATGGATAGCATGGAATTCCATATAATAGAATCATGTTGAAAGTCATCTAAGAGGTTTTATTAATAGATAGTAGAGAAAGCTTCCATTTTCCCCAAAAGGGAGCAGCCAGGCAAGCATTGGGATTAATCGGGATAAATACTGGATGTCGGGATAAATACTGGATGTCACAAATGGCGACAGAAACATTTAACTTATTTTTCAAAAGGCAAGATGTTTCACTTTCTCCTGTCTTTTTAGCCTCCTAGAAAAATAATAAGAATTTTGATGTAGGTACCTAAAGAGACAACCCATAGTCCAGACCATCACATTTACAGAGCGTTTGCTTCAACAACTAATCAGGCAAACAAAACTTCCACATGGTCTAGGGTGCCTAACTTACTAATTGCAAACTGTGTGTACTTTCTGTTCCAGAAGCAAACACAACAGGAACTTCCCTGGACCAAGTGAGGCCAAGAGCTTTCAGCACTACAGGCAAGGTGAATCCCAAGCAGAGGCTTGTCTCCACTGTGGAACAGGGCTACCTGAGTGTGCTATGTGGTCATCTCCTTAGTCAACGGAGGCCCTTAGATCAGCCTGTATGTTCTGTGGTAGGACAGATAGCCAGCATTTTACTTGTTCTCTAGCTTACAGAAGCGAAGAGGGACAAGCCCTGTCTGGGCACTGGAGTCCCTGAAGCTTTCATATTGTTTCTATCTTGACAGGTCTCTGTGAACAGGTCTGGAAAGCACTGTGTGTGGTGAGAATACCCCTGTACTGCTCAATGCAAGTCCATGTGACGGGGTAGCCAGCATGGCTGATAAAAAGCCTCTTGGGCTAGGCACTCCATCCAGATTTTAGAGAGCCAACATATGATGGTATTCAGTTAATGTGGCATTCAGAACACCACTAAGGACAGACCAAATTTTCACTTTATTTTTGGCATCAGACATATAAGTTGAATTTTAATAAACCCACAAATTCAATAGACTTCAACCTCCACAAATAGAACGATTTCAAAATCCCAGAGTCCACTGATAAATCTATCAGGGTTTCTGGAGTAAGGTGGTGAATTATGAGTTTTCACCATGAAATTCTGTGAATGAGAAGAGCTGGGATAATAAAAGAAAGTTTGTATTCTAAGAAAGAGAGAGGGGTGGAGGGAAGAGAGGAAGGAGGGAGAGAGAGAATGAGAACTAGGAAGAAAAGGGTGACAAGAAAGGACAAACAGAAAGATAATGATGTAGAAAGCAGCCCACAGCTTCCCAGGGGAAAGAGTAGATGAATCACCCCCACAGGTAAACCTTGATTGTAGGCGACCCCGAGGTCAAGACTCACCGTCCTAACCACAGGAAAGCCATGGTTCTTGCCAGCCTTAAACCAGTGGGATTTTAACCAAATCCCACTGACATCAACTTTTAAATAAAATAAATAAATTTAAAAAGTAATTTAATTTTGTTATACTGATAGAAAAATATCTGCAGAGTCTACTTTGCTTTGGTGGTGTTGCTAGTACAAGAGTTTATTTGCTCCTCACTAAGCCGTGTTGGGTGTTGGGGCCTCAAGAGAAAGCTGCTCTCGAGGAAGATCCACAAACAAATCCAGACAAGACACCACAGACACAGAAGTCACAACATGGGAACACAAGGAGTGTGAAAAAGTCAGGCAACAGCAAGATTCCATAATCCTCATAATCCAGACTTCGCAAGCCTCAATAGCGGAATCCGAATGCACTAAAATGGCTGAAATGCTGAGCATAAACTTTAAGAGTCTGCTTTTAAAGATGACCAGGGTCCTCGACAAGGATTCAAATGAAAAGATGAACCAAGCAAATAAGCCAGTTTAAAACCGAGATGAAGAATCCAGAAGTTTGAATGAGAGATTCAAAGTGAACATTGAGATTCAGGGGAAAACAGAAAGTTTTGAAATAAAAAGTCCAATAAATCAGTTAATTAGTAAAAAGCGTCATGAATAGACAGGACCAGGCGGGAGAAACGCTAAACAGGCATCGGGAACAAGGGGAACTGCATTCATATAGCAATAAAGAAAAAGGTCCTGACAACAATATTTAAATCTTCAAGACACAAGTAAGAGACCAAACCTACAAATCTGTGATACAGAAAAGGAAGCTAAGATGCAAAGTAAGAAGTATAGATAACACACCCTAAAAATTGTAGAAAACTTCCCTACTCCAGGGAGAGAAACAGACAGCCAAATGTGAGAGACATTTAGAGCCCCAAACAGACAAGACCAGAATGTTGTCTTCCCACGTGCTGTTACAGTTAATGTGGTAAGAATACAGAATAAAGAAAAAAATACTGGAAGTTGCAAGAGAGAAGTGTCAAATTACTTATAAAGAAAATCTAAGTGACAATAGACCCCCGAAGAAACCCTAAAGACCAGGCAAGCAGAGAGGATAGACTGATATAATTTAAATTCTGAAAGTTAATTATACTTCCCTTAACCATACCTTAGATCATAAAGCAAATCTTACTAAAATAAAATAATTATCTTATAGCGGAACAAAACTAGAAATCAACAATAAGAGAAATTACAGATAAAACAGACATGTGGAGTTTGAACACAGACATATACATACACACAGGAGAGAGAGAGAGAGAGAGAGAGAGAGAGAGAGAGAGAGAGAGAGAGAATGCAAATGCTGGGGCAAGGGTATACATGTTGAGGGAAAGAATTCTCATTCACTGTCAGTGGGGATATAAATTAGTACCATCACTATGAAAATAAATATAGAGATTTCTTATGAAATTAAAACTAGAATTACTGCATGATCTAGCTATACTATTCATCTGTGTGTTATGTAATTTTCAGAAAAGTGGGTAGACCTGGGGGTTGTCATGTTAAGACAATAAGCTGGACTCACATAAATATTACTCATTTTCTATCATATAGGAATCCAGACCTTAATAAGGCACGGAAGTAGCAGGGGAACAGTTGGGAAGACGAAGTGGTCTAGTGAGATGGGGGCAAGAGAGAAGGTGGGATGGCTAGTATATTGTACATATGATATATAATATACTGTATCTTATTTATTTATTTATTTATTTATTTATTTATTTATTTATTTATTTATTTATTTTGGTTTTTTGAGACAGGGTTTCTCTGTGTAGCTTTGCGCCTTTCCTGGAACTCACTTGGTAGCCCAGGCTGGCCTCGAACTCACAGAGATCCGCCTGCCTCTGCCTCCCGAGTGCTGGGATTAAAGGCGTGCGCCACCACCGGCCGACTGTATCATATTTATAATATATGCATCTCAAAATGTCATAATGAGTCAAGCATGATGGTGTACTCCTTTAGTCCCAGAACTCAGGAAGCAGGAGCAGAGGTAGAATTCCAGCCAGCCTGGTCTAAGTAGTGCGTTCCCAGCCAGCTGGGACTACATAGTGTGACCCTGTCTAAAACAAAACAACAAAACCCCCACACCAAACCCAAATAAGGCATAATGAAATGCTTTGTTGTATACATTCTACACCGATTACAATCAATAGACAACACATCCCTGGCAATGTGTGAGGAAGGGAGAAATAGCTTTGCTTTTGATGCTTGCCTAGAAAATCAGTAGAGGTCAGCAAAGGAGAACATGGGCAGTCCTCAGAGGGGAATAAAGTGTAAGAGACTGCTTTAAGACCCACATTTCCTAAGCGTATGATGGTTTTCATATTCGAAATGATTGTTACTCATGAGGGAAGAAGGAGGATTGGAAAATAATACTGGGGTCTCTTGGGAAAAGGTCCTAAAGGGAAATAAGACAGAGTAGAGCTCCTGGATACATATGAGGAAACAGAGGAAGAGGAGGACAATAACACTGATGAGGAGGAAGACAAAGAAGGAAAGAGGCTAGGGATAGAGCTCACTTGCTCAGTGCTTGTCTAGGATGCTTGAAGCCCGGGGTTCAATACATAGAAATGCATAAGGGGTGTGGAGACAAACAAGGTCCTCCTAGGCACCCTGTCTTAAAGGATCCCGATGAGGAAGACACAAGAGAGATTTATGTCTCACACAGGGGTCAAGGAAGCACAGAATAATGCACTTGGAAGGAGGGAGACAAATCAGGTTAAATTTAAAAACAAGGAAAAGGTATTTAAAATCTCAATAGCTAAGAGGAAAAGGAGACAGCAGAACTGGGTAAAAAACAGTATTAGTCTTTTATCTAAATTAAGTCAACATGCATTTGATCTACAGTCTCTCTCTTTCTCTCTCTAATACACACACACACACACACACACACACACACACACACACACACACACACACACCTGCATATCCCTACTGTTGACCTGATGAGATCTGCCTCCTTTTGAGAGGAGACTATCCTGTCTCGATGCTGCTTCCAGTCCCAGGTACTCCCCAGGCTGTCTGTAGAGAAGCAGAAGAAGGGAATTCCAAGTATCTTACTCAAGGATACTGTTAAAGTTCAAAAGACAGGCTGCCGTTTGGAGTTCTGGTTGATCTGAGCATGCTGTTCAAGGAAGCATACCCTTTGGGGCCACGCAAAAATGCTGTACAAAAATGAAATCAGTGATATTTATTAATCTTTTTAGATACATCTTCCAATGCTTTTACCTATGTGGTAGATCTGTGACAGCAATAATGATATACTTTCTTGTTACAGTCCAGTTCACCCTTTTAAAAGGATACTCACCTCCTCATATTTTTAACATCTAAGAGGGTAGCACCTGGGAAACTGTTCGCTTAACAGACGCTTCAGAAAACAGCACTACCATGTGTAAGAAGAGCAATAAATATCAGAGACTGCTCATTCCCAAGGTTATGCATCCTAGGCTGTTACTATGAATTCAAGATCTGCTGATAAGCATTTTCATATAGGGAAGTTGACCTGCTAAGTTTTCTACTTCCTCCTCCCATCCACTCCCCTTCTACTGTTTCTCTTCAGACACAGGTGGGCCTCTCATGTATATCAGCCAACCATGGTATATCAAGTTCCAGTGAGATTAGGCTCCTCCTCTTCCATTTAGGCTAGATGAGGCAATCCAGTATGAGGAATGAGTCCCAAAAACAGGCATCAGAGTCAGAGACAGGCCCTTCTCTCACTGTTAGGGATCTCACAAGAAGACCACGTTACACAACTATAACATACATGCAGAGAGCCTAGGTGAGGCCCAAACAGGCTCCCTGGTTGTTGGTTCAGTCTCTGTGAGCTCCATGAGCCCCGGTTAGTTGATTCTGTGGGTTTTCTTGTGGTGCTCTTGACGCCACTGGCTCCTACAATCCTTCCTCTCCCTCTGCTGCAGGATTCCCTGAGCTCCACCTGATGTTTGACTGTGGGTCTCTGCATTTGTTCCCATCAGTTGCTGGGTGAAGTCTATCTGATGACAATTAGGCTAGATTTCCAGTGGAAGGACTGGGACACTAACCCAACCACAAATCTTTCAACCTACAATTTGTCCTGCCTACAAGATGTGCTGGGGTTAAAGACGGCACAACAATTGTGAGACTGACCAACTAATGATGAGCCCAGCTGGAGACCCATACCCTGAGAGGGAGCTCACCTCTGAGGGCCAAGACCCAGAGACAGGATACTCCAGAGACCTAGGATAGAACCAAACAAACCTGGGGGGAGGGGGTAGTCAATGAAATGATTCCTAACGACATTCTGCTATTCTCATAGATTGACCTGGAAAATTTAACAGACAATTACAAAAGAGGAGGCCAAGAATTTGAGAGGGGGCTCTGGCAGGGGAGAGTTGGGAGGAGTTGAAATAGAGAGAGGGAAGAGTGGAAATGATATAAATATAGTGTAGTCATGTATGAACGTCTCAAGAAAAATGGTTCATGAACCACGAAAACCTTAGCATAGATGGAGAGAGCTCATTCGGTCCTACCCCTAGCTGAGTAGCTATTGGAAGTTGACGGCTGTAGGGGAGGAAGACTCATTTTTCTCGGGTATGTGGCCACTGGTAGGTTGCCATGCTTCAACAGATAATCTCACACCTATGTTCTATGCACATATGGGCAGCACTAAGGAGCTATAAAAAATAAAGGAAGTGGACATCAAGTTGAGAAGGGAGTTGGGATGACTAGAGAAAGCTGGAGGGAGAAATACAGGAAGTTGGTATGATCAAAATACATTGGTCACAAGTATAACATTCTCAAGAGTTAATACAAATATTATTTTTAAAAGACATTCCTGATCTGGCAGCATCTTCTATGGTTAGGATGGCAGACAGAAGTCAATCTTCACCAATGCTCAAATATATTGCGTTCTTTTTTCACGCTCGCATGTCTAATTTTGAAGAACGAGTGGATGAAATTGTTTTCAGTATATTTATGTGAATTCTTTTAAAAAGGAAGTTGAGGGGGCAGTGAGATGGTTCAGTCAGTAAGGGAGCTCACTACCAACTGTGAAGACCCAAATCCAGTCCCTGGAACCCACGTGGTGGAAGAGAGAACTGATTCCTAAAAGTTGTCTTCTGACCTCCACACATGTGCTGTGGCCTGTGCATCTTCCAAAACAAATAAATGTAAGTATTTTTAAAGTAAAGGATGACTGCTAATTTGGTCTTGAGTATGAGAGTAGAATAATGACATTTCAATGACTAAGTAAAGCAAAATGCCAATGAAATGAGACTTGTTAATTGAATGTGGTGCTATTCTAGGGAAGGCCAGCTAAAGGGGAGTCCTTAGTCTGTTGAGCCCCTACTTTACCCAGGGATTAAAGGTGGACACCTTGTGAAGAGAGTCCACTTCAAAGGGAAATAGGCAATCTACTGTGTGTCCTGGGGTTGGAGGGAGAAATTGGCTCAGCAACGGGAGTCACTCTGCAGCCATGTGTTTGTCAGTGGGCTCAGGGGGCCACATATTTAGCCTCAGCGGACAGTTGTTGGGTACAGATCCATGAGAGGCTGGTGGCCAGTTCTGGGCATGCTGGAAGCTGTGATCTGCTTGCAATCCTCTGATGAAAGGCTCTGCCTGGACCTGATCTGCTACCACGCTGGTCTGTGCCAATTGCTATTTGAGCCAAGGAAGCCAGACAGACCTGGCTCCAGAGAAACACAAACACAAACACGCTGGTGTGGGACTGTCTAATTTTGTCTGTGCACTAAACTAACAAAACCATTTTTGTTGTTATTAACTATTAAAAATATTAAAGTTTGACTTCTGAGTTTACTAAATGGAAATAAATGATCTGGTGAGAGACAAGCTTTTTTGTCAAGTACTTTCCAGCTCCCCAAGTGGTACCCTATTGTTATCTCGCCTTATTTTCCCTCTTTCCGTTCTCTTACTTTTTGTTAGAAAAACAAAAGAGCTAACTCTTGCTAGTTCAATGTTGCAATACTTCTTTCTTCTATAAATACCTTGAGAGATACCAAATGGGGACACTGCACACCATCTTCTAATCGTCACCCAAATCGGTTGTTTGTAGAGACCATGAAGACTTCCTCCTAATGCCCTTCAACCATCCTTTTTTCTGGATAATTTACAACCCAAATTCATGCTAATACTATCAGGGCAGAAAGGAAAAGACCAAGTACCTTAGGGAGAATGCCAAATGGCTTGTCTATCCAAATTGGAAAAGCAAGGTGTTATTAAGATTTACTGTTCAGAAAATGATTTATTCTCTGGGAATCAACCTTGTTGGAGAGGAGTGAAGTGGCCACGAGGTTTCCAGCCTCTCCCCATGCCTAACATTGTCACCCATGGGCAGCCTTTGTCTGGACCGCAGTTCCCATTTGGTTTATGAGGCCTTCCGTTTGGTTAGCAAAACCAATTCATTTGGTATTATAGTTTATGCAGCCAGTCCCTGTAAAGCTCCTTTCCAGGCAAATATCCTCCCCTGTGGGTAATTTCACACATGAGTGCAGCAATAGAGAGCTAAAAATGGATTTCTGCCATTATCTTTTATATGACAAACAGACATTTCCACTTGGCTTGATGAATTGATAGAAAGCCCCGTTCATGTAGATTTCCATTTCCTAGAGTCCAGTAAAAAAAAAAAAAAAAAGACTATAATAGTCAAGGGGCTTACTCTGTGGGAATGTTTAATTATAGGCCCAGTTTCAACCAAGGGTGCTCAAAGGCTCATTTGCATCCCTTTCCCATGAACCCTTCTTATATCACTCTGCAGCCAAGACAGGATTACATATGTGTGGGAGATGTACTGAGCAGTGGCCTTCACACCACTGGAGTTCCTGCATCACAACACATCTCTTTCCCTCAGCATAACAGAAGACATACCCAGGGCTGGAGTGATTTAGGAGGTG
The DNA here is from genome assembly GCA_902168325.1 of Peromyscus nudipes. Lineage (NCBI taxonomy): Eukaryota > Metazoa > Chordata > Mammalia > Rodentia > Cricetidae > Peromyscus > Peromyscus nudipes. Next base: position 83,398 of record CABHPH010000295.1, read on the forward strand.
AATAAACATGAAAACGGGTGAAGGCTATTTTGTTTGTAGATGGGTGTTCCAGGTCACACATCCAAAAGATCAACTGTCCATTTCAGTGGAATCAAGGGATAGACACAGAAGTGCCACTACTTACTGTTTGACCTGGTGATCCACTGGCATAAGTTTTAGTTCCAGGAGAAGCAAGCTCTGCTCAGGAAGCAGAACAATGGTTACATTGAACTGGAAATGGAGATTGTCACATGGCTACTTTGGATGTCTGCTTTTGAATCAACAGGAAAAGAAGGGAGTTGGCTGGCTCAGAGATTAATCCTGATTGCTGTGAGAAACCTGAACAGGGAGGTAAGGTGGAGTTTTTCTGGGCTGTAGATCACTATGAAGGCCTCTTTAATCCTGTGATTAAAGTCAATGAAAAACTACAACAACCCTAGCTAGAAAGGAGTCCAGTGACTCAGACCCTTCTGGAATGATAGTCTGAGTCCTCTGGAGGCTAAAGATAATGACCTAAAAAGGAACAATGCAGCCACAGAAGTTGGAGAGGAACAGATTCTCACCCAGAGCCATAGGACAGTGCATAGCTCCCTTGAACCTAAGCTTTGGTCAGTGAAATTCAGTTTAGACTCCTGGCATCCAAACTGTGAGAGAATAAGTTTCCATGTTGTTTTAAGCCACCATATTTGTGGTAGTCTATTCTAGTGGCTGTATGAAATGAAGAGGGTTGGTAAGTAGTCGTTCACTCAATTATTGAGCATTAACTGTTACCTAAGACCCTGGATACTACCTACCCACCCATCTGTTCAATAAACACAATTGAATTCAATAAACACAATGCTCGGACTATGGTGATAAGTAGAGTGGGTATACCTCCAGTTTCCAGAGACTGAAAATAAGTTTTAGGGATTGATTTGTAATAGAGGAAAATGTTAAGAAGAACCAGAGGGGTATCCTTGTTAGGATCTGGAGGAGGAACACCCTGACAGAAGGACATTGAGAACAAAATTCCCAAGGAGCACAGGGGCCTACATAGGTCAAGAACCTAAGATGAGCCAGTGTTGTTCAAGTCTAATAC